>CACRXK020000184.1:0-103552 GCA_902702795.2 Paramuricea clavata | reverse complement strand
ATAAAACCTTTGCATTCTCGTGCACAGAGTCCTTGTTTTGAATCCGGGTTTGTCTATTTCGAGTCCGGGTTTTCAGAAGTCAAGTCCGGGTTTTGTTAAACACGAGTCCGGATTTTCTTCGAGTCCGGGTCCGGGTTTTTCTCGAGTCCGGATTTTCTTCGAGTCCGAGTCCGGGTCCGAGTCCGAGTCCGGGTTTCGAAGTATGCCATCTTTCCTGTCAACATTTAATGGCCGATCATTCTTTCTTGATGACAGATGGCAAAATTCCTCTAAACTTAATTTGTTCACGGACGCCGCGGGTGGCATCGGTTTGGGTGCAATTTTTGACACGGAATTCTGCCACGGTTTCTGGCCCGATCACTGGCGCCACCGTAACATTGCCATTTTGGAATTCTACCCCATTGTACTGAGTCTGTATTTATGGGGTCATAAGATAGCGAATCATAGCATTTTATTTTTTACTGATAATGAAGCACTCGTTCATGTCATTAATAAGCAATCATGCAAGGACAAGACATTGATGTTTTTTGTTCGCAAGCTTGTTCTTGTTTGTTTAAACCACAATATTTTATTTAAAGCCAAACACATTCCTGGGACGTACAATCGCCTGGCTGATCTTTTGTCTCGATTTCAGGTTCAAACCTTCAAACGCGAAGCACCAGCCTCGATGAATTCCTGTGCAACGGACATTCCACGGCATCTGTTGCCAGCGAATTGGGAAATATCGTTTCCCACTTGACACAATCGAGCCTCCAGCCATGCATCCTCAATTCCGACTTACCGACGCGCTTGGAAACTTTTTGACCAATTTCATTCTCATGTGTTTCAAACATTTTCATATAAATTACCAATTTCGCCTCCTACATTAGCACTTTTTATCGCCTACATGTTTGACCGGCGCTACGCCCCCTCTACTGTCAACACCTACGTCTCGGCTCTCGGCTATTCCCACAAATTAATGGGATTGATGGATCCCACTAAAATATTTTACATTGTGCAAATGTTGAAAGGCTATGGCAAACAGGGTTTTCGTTTGGACGCTAGGTTGCCTATTACGCTAACGATTTTAAATCGATTAGTAATGGCTGTGCCACACTGTGTCGCTACGTACTACGACCAGTGCCAATTTCGTGCGATGTGTGCTCTAGCATTCTTTGCATTTTTGCGCGTGGGTGAGATCACCGCAACATCACAGCCGGGCAATTGCCCTATACAGGTAAACCAGCTCACCAAACTCTCAAGAGATGGTGAAGTGATTGGTTACAAATTAATATTGCTGATTACAAGCATAACTACAATCAGCGACCATTTACTATGGTCATCAACCGGCAAACAAGCGCTTGCCCTGTACAATTATTATCAACATATTTAAATCATCGTGGCTGTAGTCCGGGTCCAGTATTTATGACAGTGGAGGGCGTCGCGGTGCCGAGAAAAGTTTTACCGCTAACCTTGTTGCTTGCCTCAAATACTGTGACCTAAGTCCGTCGCATTACAAATCACATTCGTTTCGAATCGGTGCAGCATCTTTCGCTGCTGAGAATGGTTTGTCCGATGCACAGATTCGTCTGCTAGGTCGGTGGAAAACGAATGCATTTCAAAAGTATATTCGAGTTTCATCTCTTTCAACGACTGCTTCATTATCTGAGTAACACAATCCTTCCAAACCTGGCGACAATATCGCGGGGGTGTTGTCGCTTGGTCTGTTGCATCGTATATTTGGTGGTCCAGAGGGCCTGTCTAGCAGGGGCGGACATCTCTTCTTGATCACCAGATATATTAATGTTCATTAGTAAGTATTCACTTAAATTAAACTGTTATTCCTGACTATTTTATTCCTTTCTGTGTGTGAACAACAGTTAGCAGGGGCGACTGTTAAATGTTTAGTGGTTGTGTTAACAACAGTCAGCAGGGGCGACTGTTAGATGTTTAGTATTGAAGGGATCTATTTACCACATTATGCTACTACTCAAAGTGGTTTCGCAGAGGCGACTGCTTTCGATCGGCCTACACTACAGTTAACAGGGGTTACTGCGGTGTACTTTGACTCGCTATAAAACATTATGATAATTAAATGCTCTTTGCTAGTGGTGTTGCGTTTTCCTCGGGTGGGGAGACTCCGCGATTTACGTTCGACTGACTTCAATGGCATAGTCTTTGGCGTGTAGTCCTGCCACCTTTACTGGCAATGAACATTAACAGACTCAAGTTATTAACTGAAATTATCAATTTTAATGATTTTATGATATTTCTAATTAAATGACGAGATTTTAAATAAAGCGGCTGTGAATCAATTTCACAGCCAAATTATCCCAAGTCGGGTGTTTTGTTTTGCCAGTAAACTGAGCTCGTTAAACGCAATACCTCGTGAAAAGCAGGAAGGCAAAGACATAAATAAAAATATTTCCTACGGAAATATGTTTTTTTATGTCAATCCTGAATTATAGTGATAAGATAAAAGTAGGAAATAGTTAGATTGGATTGTGGCAGATTAAGGTGGGACTTGGCGGAGAAGGAAATTCCGGTGCTTTTACCTACGTAAGAAACATTAAGTCAAGGCCAAATTTTAGCTACTAAAAGCAAAGCAAAGTTATTCACTTCTCAATTCAACCTTTCTCGTGATCGAGTGAAGACATATGAATTTTCTTCCCACCTCCTCCCGCTGGCCTGCCGCTTTGTATTTTAGTTTGTTGTCTTTTCTTGTACATATCATTATTATACCTTTTTTGCCTAATTGGCGTGTAGTCCTGCCACCTTTACTGGCAATGAACATTAACAGACTCAAGTTATTAACTGAAATTATCAATTTTAATGATTTTATGATATTTCTAATTAAATGACGAAATTTTAAATAAAGCGGCTGTGAATCAATTTCACAGCCAAATTATCCCAAGTCGGGTGTTTTGTTTTGCCAGTAAACTGAGTTCGTTAAACGCAATACCTCGTGAAAAGCAGGAAGGCAAAGACATAAAGCAACACTTTTCAGAAAACTAGTTCAACGTGGCTTAGTATACCAAACGACAATAACTAGACTACAACAGTTCGAGGTCTCGACTAGACAATTTATCTTGATAATAAAAATATTATACTAATCTTAAAAAATAGTAGCTTAAATAATCTTCACATTGGCATTGCCCTCGGAAGTTTGATATTTTGATTTTAAGAAGGTATTATATGAAACATGAGTAACAAAGTCCTTTATTCTTGGGGATACAGTACATTCCCCATTCATTCCAGGATAGCAGATGTTAGTTCATATGTCCAAAATTGTGATGAATACATCTTTTGTTGTTAATTGAAAAGCGTCCTGATATACTGTATGTACATGATTAAAGGTGCATAAAATTCATTCTGATTCCATACACTGCAGCTTTTGCTCCTGATCTGAAGTATTTAATTGGTCACTGACAGATGGAAATCTTGTTTATTCATACAGTGTCATTTTCCAATATTTAGTTTTTAGCATTGTCCAATAGTAGACACCATTTGATACATTATAAGTTGACCAACCATTAGGAAATTTCATACAGCATATCATCCAGTTGTATAAATTTAAAGGTCAGGCTTCTCATTATTTACAAATGAGACAGGTAAAATATTCGTCTCAATCGCCCAACCAGTAACATCTTCATAGTGATGTAGAGTATACAGTCTAGCATTATTCAACAGGTGGAATTCAATGGTGGTGGAGACGGTTAGTTTTACCGATAATGTCCTAAGGTGCCATTATTATGTGTTTTCATTTCATGTACAATGTTTAAAAAAGTAATATTATACTGGAAATATGTTACATTTCTCCACTTCAGCCATATTGTAACATACCATATTGTTTCGTTTTAGTCAAATGTCATTAGTTGTGTATTAGTTCTGCAGTTAGTTCCCAAAGGCCAAAACATATGCTACAGTATGTTTCACTACTCGCAAACTGGAAGAAGCAATGTTGAAAAGGGGAAGAACCAATGTTGAAAAGGGGAAGAACCAATCTCTCAACACCAAAACAACAAATGCACATGCAATGACATCTTTGTCAACAGCAAATACAGCTCCATTTTCAAGCCATATTAGCATGTGAATGTGAGGTAACCTTGCTTGCATGTACACCATATAAATTGTTGCCATAAACAAAAATCTGGTTCATAATGGGTGTGTCCCAAATATTAACTGATTTAATTTCATAAATAAACAATAGAACATTGTGACATGGCAACACATTGTTTTTCAGCACTAGATCTAAACATTAATTGATCACCTTGGTGAAAGTCCGCATGAACTGTATAAGTACGGTCAACTATTGCATTAATATTTCTATAGGGCCTGGATTTTCCTCAACATCATTTGAAAGTCTTAATAGCAATGATACATGAACATGATAACATACCATCTGTGCATACCACATGCACACCTCATTGTATTTTTCGGTTTTAAGCCCTGTTTACACTACGCTCAATTTTTAGTACGGCACAGATAAAATTGGTACCCGTACCACCTTTTTTGGTTCTTAGACTACCTAAAGAGAGCCCCGTTTACACTACGCTCGATTTTTCATACTGTACCACTTTTTTGGTTCTTGGAGTACCTAAATAGGTAGTCCCAGACCAAAAACAAAAAATGCTACGGGTACCAATTTTATCCGTGCTGTACCAAAAATCGAGCGTAGTGTAAACGGGGCTTTAGTCACTACATTTTTAAGACATGGCAAGTAAAATAGGCCATGGGCCAAGTGCCGAAAATGTGGTTAGAAATCGATTTTGAATACGCACCTCGGGGAACCAGATGAATTTTGCACCGTAGTAAGCTTATGTATTGTTGATTGTTTTTTTTTATGTATGCCAAGCCTGATACTTGCACATTAAGTCACAAATCGAGTCATTGTGTGTGAAGTTTTTTTTATAGTTGGCGGCCATCTTGGATTGCGTAATTACATATTTTATGCAAATTGCTCTCTATATTAACTTTGTTTTCACATGATAATTTTTAAACTGACTGAAAACATTTGCACTGACCAAGCCCCAAGGTGTGCAGTCTGTTAGTAATATCTGCTAAGAGTTTTTCATACGACAATTTTTCGTGTACAGGTGTGTGTACCACAGAATATCACAGTACCACTGACAGAATACCATTTTTTTTATTTCTCTTATAAAATTTGAAAGAAACATGCTATATACTTTATGTTGTAAATATATATTAATTTTAGTCTCAATGGTCATATGAATACGAAAAATGGATATTTTCATAAAATTTTTAAAAATAATCTGGATAAACAACATATAAAATTCCTTATTTTTGGTGCTTTTTTCTGCTTAATGCCCGTAAAATCAGAAAGTTTGAAAATAAGTTTGCAAACAAACATAATTTACATTTTTCAACAGTTTTTCTAAGCGATACAACATTTTTACTATTCAGGAATCTCACTGAGTAATCAAATTTACTATAAAAAAACTAAATTTTTCAAAATTATTGGTAAACCTATAATATACTGTGGTACATACCACTGGTATTCTGTAGTGATTTTAGTATTTACTTTCCACTAAATTAAGTTAGCAATATCTGTGCAGTGTTATCACACAACATGACACACCAAATCCTCGTACAATTTGATAATGAACCGTTCCTTACTTATTGCCGCACTGGCATTCTGTGGTACATTAGGATTTTATCCACAGAATGTCCGATTTAAAAAATAATAGAATATGCCAAGTCTAACCAAAACCCCACAGGAAGAAAAAATAATTAAAAACTATACTAAAAAATATTTAACAGGCTATGTTATATGCATTTGACAAAGGATATGGAACATGTAAATTTGTGTGGTATTCTGTGGTACATACACCTGTAATATAAATTAAGTGCACAAGTTTTTTTTTAACAAAACAAACAACAAAATCAACTGTAACAGTTTGTAAGGTGGTACTGAAATGAATCTTTATTCTCTATTTAATCAGTATTATTTTTCAAATATGCATAACGTGTGATGGGGTGCCTGTATTTAGGTATTGAATACAAAACCATCAAATACTGTTCAATTTGATTTAGATACTGTTTACCATAAACCCTTCAGTAAGCACCCCCTGCATTTGCTACTGGATTCCATCCGTCAATCAATGTGCATTCCTATTTAGTCTAAAAGCCCCCCTCCCTCTCTCAACAGTATCTATCTTACTGAAGGGTGTACAGTATTACTCAATTAAAATTTATTACAAAGATATACATATGACATATAATGTACTGAATGCTGCAACCCTTATACATTGGGTCATTCCAGAAAACTTTCATACATTACTCAGGGGAAACTGAAAGTTAATCCTCTACCTCCTTTTTATATCTTAATACAATCATTTTTATTTGAAAGGGAGTTAGGGATTGCCAAATCAATTAATGACCTAAATTTCATGAGACATGCTGCCGAATTAAATCCAAAGATGATCTTTTTGCTAACAGCAATTCTGGCACCCAAAGAGGGCCGGGTCTTGGTTCAACCCTAATGGACTAATTAACCACATACACAGTCCAGCCCTGGATTTAATGAATTTTTGCATGATTTTTACTTCCATGATGCACGTCTCGGTTTCTTAAAAGTTAATTAATGTGAAATTGAATGCTAAACTGACTACAACAGTGGTGGAAAACAACATTTAGACAAAACGTACATAGGCGTAAGTTTGTTGTTTGTAAGGATTATTAAACACTGAAAATATAATTTTTGAAACACAGTGTAGTCATACATATGTTCTGGTAATAAAACTCAGCTAAAGGTATGTATTTAAAGACAAAGTGCCGAAATGCATACTTTTGAATTTGTTTTAATACATTTGTAATAATAAAAAACAACCATGTTAACATTACTATCACTAAAATATAGTGAAATTTTAACTCAATATACTAGACAGTCTTCCATGACATTCTTAAGAATTTAGGACGTATCTGAGTTTATTGAATACCTAACTTGATTATATTTCGGTTCGTTGTAATAAAACACCACAATATTTTGCACAATTCTCAACAATCCTGTCTTACATTTTTTGGCATTCTCGTCCCTTATAGCTTGTCTCCTTTCTTCCCTTTCGAGCTTCTATTTGTCACAAAACCTGTTATATCACTCCCGGTGAAATTTGCAGTAGGCTGGTATTGGCAGAAAACTCTTAGCATTATCTGTGTGCGTTGTCTCACACTGTGAATCGAGACGCAAGTCAAGTTTCGCCTCCGAATCATGTGCGAATTCGCCCTCTTTACAAATAAATTTCTTCCACTTTGCTGCAAATATCACAAAATTGCACCATGATGTATATGTAAAATAAGTTAATTTTCCTCTTGCATTATTTATTATATGCATATAATGCAAAAATCTTTCCCTGGCGGTCTGCCTTCAACGACGGACGCCATATTTGTTTACAACTAGTCTTTGTTGCGACTGAAACATGATACACTTATCTGATTGGTTTATCGCTGGGCAAAACCCCTTTTGATTGGTTAAAAGATATAAACATGCTGTGTATTTGAAACAAAGTATTTAGTAAATTCATACAAATTAGTCAAGAAAGCGGTTGATTTTTCTCATTAATGTGCAAGACTCACGATTGGCATACCACATAATTTTGTTCTAAAATACATGTGCTAATAGTTATTGAAGAAATTTTTTGGTTGCCCAAGGTGCGTATTCAAAAGTCACATTTTCGGCACTTGGCCCATGGCTTAAAATACATCATCAACATTAAACAGAGAATCATCAACATTTGATTCCAGAATTTACCTTTCAGTCGAGACATAGAGATACACCCATATTTTTCAGTCAGTTCACCTGTTTGTAGCATATGAATCCCCAAACTGGGTTTGCTCTTTACAATTAACATACCTGCACAAATACATGGCAAGGTTGGTTTTGTTTAACTGCACAATGGCAAGTTTGTTTTGATTTTAATATATTTCAGTTTCAATTTGATATGTGGATCTCACTGACATAGGCGCCTCAGCGCCTGATCTAAGATCAGTGCAAGCAACAAATATGGCTTCATTCAACTTTTTGAATGTATTTATGTATGCAAAAATATGGAGCCTGATCAATGTTTTTAGTATTATAAATGAAAATTTTCAACAACAAATGACTAGAGATGGAAAATAATTGGCTTACCTGTATTTGTGATGAAATATTGATGTTTTATTTGCATATCTGTGGACTGTGCATTTACTATTATCATCGCCTCATGGCATTAATGACAGTTTCGGAAGTGAAGACGAACACGCTCCGTCACAACTTCACAACTTTCACAACCTTCACAACTCTTTTAGCGTGTACATAATGGTTAGCCCGCGAACGGGCTAACGACAAAAAACCAATATCAGTCTTTAATAAAATTACACAGGCTCACTGTATGTCAATTGTCATACTCGAAACAAAATACTTTAGTTAAAGCTAGCCAGAATATTATAATATATTTTTATATATCAGCATATATTACCACTCATATAAATGTCAACGAAACCTTATAATTATTTAAATTGTTTGCGCAAATGCTCAGTTGCTTAGTTCTTTCTTCACTTTCGTCATTGCTGCTCCTGAAAGGCAGTACTCAAGTACTCAGGAAGACCAACGTTTTTCCATCTCATGTTGGAGCGATGATAGGACTAATTTTCTTTGTGCTAGAATGTTTTTGATAATTCTAGTCACCTTATCCTTTGACTGAACACTGGTATTTGTTGAACCTGTCAACTTAAAAACAAATAAGAAAATTTCATATAGATAATCATAGTCCAGTTCCTGTTCTCCAAAGGCGACTTGACTTGGCTGTACACTATTTGTTGTAAAATGAAATGATCATCATTCCACAAGTTATGAGGAAACTCTTCACCATGATCTGCAAAAAAGTCACCAGGGGTTTTGGGGGTGTTGTCGTGTTTTCTTCACTTTCTGCTGATCGTTTTAGTTTTGTTAGCCACTCTTTTTCCATAAGGGGTATTACAATTCTTGCATTTGCATTTCTCGCTGCAACCTTGTATTCTCTGAACCACATCTACAGGATGTTTCAACCCTATTTTCAACCCTAGCATCACATTGTATCTGCAACACAATCGCATCATAGTGACCTTTACCACTTTGGTTAAAGGCAACGTAAATAGGAATTGCTGATAAAGGAGCCTGTCTAGGATTCAGAGGTATGATTGGGTAGGTATCGATCGAAGTGAAAATGACTACTGGACATTTTAAAACATTGCTGAGAGCCATAAGCATGCTATTACCTAACTCGCAATCAAAAACCCCTCGTTGGATAAATTGTTGTGCCATTTCATAAAATGAAGATTTATCGGCAATAATAAGAAACATTTCATATTCATGACTATATTCACCAAGCCACTCCATCACAACTAGTTCCCGCAAACATACTATTCTTTCACATACATCTTGGTTTTTGTAAATATCGATTGCTTTAAGGTGGTCTGTTAATAGGCAAGGATCTAAATCAAAGAATTTTTCTATCCCGTAACCAACAGAAGTGAAGCAACAATCACCATCAACAGGCAGCTCTTCAAAACCGTAATTGCTGACAACATTATTTAATCGTTCTGAAGCTTTCTCATATTCACACAAGACACTACATCTCACACTGGATGTGAGAAAAGTAACAACGACGATGCGTGATCTAACCAATTTGACTGATGTGACATAATGGGAGCTTGTGTTTTATTGAAAACTTCCTTCGCCAGATTCATCATAACTTTGGCTCTGCTAATGATGTTATTAGCATCATCGTTTGACATCATTTCTGCATCAGCGGCATGATCGGTATCACATTCTGATTCTGAGTCATCATGGCTAAGTTTCTCATGTGCAGTAGATTTCTCCAAGATTTGTGTTAGAGTCTTCAGAGCCTGCCAAAATATCACTTCGTAAATCTCGCACTTTACCTACTCCGATACCGAATTTCTCTGAAGTTTTAATACCACCATTCTTCAGAAATGTTTGATACCATTTGGTAACAGGGGGAATAACATGCCTTTCATTGTAAAATATCAGGAAAAGGACAGCCACTGCATAACTTACACACATTCGGTTTTTATTAATTCATTTTCTCAACTTACGATGAAGACCTTTGTTTCTGTTTGTTCCAATGCCTGCTGGGATATTGCTAAGTCAGCCCAACTGTACATGTTTAAGTAATTTTTCAACCTCATTTACGGCTGATTTGGGAAGGACGCAAATATCGTCAATCGTTTCTGTCTGCCATCTCTTCACAAAACTACAAAGATTTTTTTCTAGTTCCTTGGAAGATGGAGTAACTTGCTTTCGAATTTGACCAATGTTGTCATGCGCACAGAAGCACAGACGCAATTCTTTGATCATAATTTTTTGTGTCTTTCGAAGTGCTGCATTAACCCCATGCTTTGGAATCTGTGCAATAATTCTCTGAATGGTATGGAACAGGCATGTAGTAAAACACTGACTACCGGAACACCGGAACACCACCGGAACACCACCATTTTGTTTGGGGTTAGGGTTAGGGGTTAGGGGTTAGGGTTGGGGGTTAGGGTTGGAGGTTAGGGTTGGGGGTTAGGGTTGGGGGTTAGGGTTGGGGTTAGGGTTAGGAAAGTCTTCTTTCTCTGAATATGGCGATTTTTTTCTAAAAATTAGAAAATGCAAACTTGGTAAGAAAATGGCGTAGACTTACCTACATTTATTAACACACATGAATAGAAGCACAGTATACCATGCCCAGAATAGGCAGTCGTTGTCAACAAAATTTTAATAGCATGCATGCTTTCATAACATAAAGAGAATGTTTATTTTTGTAAAAAAATGTGTTTTTGCTTTTTTGCACTTAAAATGAGATATAACAGATCGGAATGCACTTAATAACGTGCTTTGAGTATGGAGTACACACTGTACCGATAAGATATAGTACCATGCTTTGAGTATGAATACACACTATACCGATAAGATATAGTACCGTGCTAACGTGCTTTGGGTATGAATACACACTATACCAATAAGATATAGTACCGTGCTAACATGCTTTGAGTATGAATACACACTATACCGATAAGATATAGTATTGTGCTAGCGTGCTTTGAGTATGAATACACACTATACCAATAAGAAATAGTACCATGCTAGCGTGCTAACATGCTTTGGTATGAATACACACTATACCGATAAGATATAGTACCATGCTAGCATGCTTTGATATGAATACACACTATACCGATAAGATGTAGTACTGTGCTAACATGCTTTGGGTATGAATACACACTATACCGATAAGATATAGTACTGTGCTAGCGTGCTTTAGTTGTTGAGGAAAGAAATTCTTGTTGAATCATTTTTTTATATTATTCTATTCTCTTTGAACTCTATGATAATGGAATTTGGATTTTGGAGCTTTCCTTTAACACGGGCTCATTTTATCAATGAATGTGTGGTTCTTTGTTCTTGTATATGGTGTTACTGTCCATCTTTACTTCAATTATGCATGCGTCGTACTCTCTATTGTTCTAACAGAGCTCTTTCAGAACACAATGAAGTGATTGACAACCCATGCACATAAAAATCCTCATTTTGCATTTTTCATTGTTGCTTCGGAGTTTCGATTGTTGGCGTTGCAGTTATTGTGAAAAGTCTGAGTTTTTGGTCTCCACAAGAAATCACAGGGAATTTTTCTTTGGGTAAGTTGAACTTTTATCGTAAAATCCACTTTTCGCATGTATGGCTATAACTTTTCTGTTATTACCTTAACTGGTGATAATGATACAGTGTATAATTTGTGCAGCAAGGCGTAATATAATATAATGAATATACCTATTTTCAAATCTAGAATTAACATCACCCAATTAAAGGTTTATCTGTACGACGAAATGACGAAGGGCAAATGCACTACATACCAAAACGAGCAAAGATACATACACATGTATTTCCAACTTCTACTTCACGAGTTCCCTCCAAGGCTCAAATTATGTCACTACAATGGATGGATCTTGGACGTTCACCACACGGATGTTGTTTCAATGTAAGTAATATTTCATATTCTATAAAAATCGACTTTTAGCTTGCACGTTATTTTCGTTGTGTCACAATATCGGTTGTTGTGCATCTTGTGTGTATTATGTGTCAAGTGTTTGAGATTTGTGGCACAGAAACAAAGTTTAAAAAACTCTGTGAATCCATATTTAAATGTAAAGGTTTCTTTTTATCAAATGTTACAGTTATTTGCTTAAGTTGAATGCATCTAACAATTTTATACGGTACCTATATATTATGTGCCTGTCAAAAATAACTGTGAAACCGTTTGCCCTAGGTCAGTTTGTTTGCGCAAAGCGAGTGTTTCTTTTGTCGGCATCGCCTATTACGTCAGCAAATGCAATGCTGCCAAACCAAAAATCGCTTCACCACACACGAACAAAATTTCTAGTTTTATAAAAATTTCTAGGTTAACCTCGGGAAGTAACTCTCGAGCGTTTGTGCTTACGTATCATTATTCACTAAGCGGAAATGTTCACAGCAAGGGTTTTTTTTATTTTGTTGCGATACGGCAAACGGAAACGTTTTACCGTAATGAATGTTTTTGATGTTACTCTGAGTGTATATCCACACCGGACAAGCTTGAAAAATATGCCTGGCCACCCGAGTATATAACATCAACACAGAAAAAAAATCATGGTTTCACCGTAAATTAAATAATAGTGATAAGGATATCTGAGGGGGGACCAAATTTCTTTTGGGGTAAAAATTTGTTGCGACATGCACCTGCTTGGAAAAGGAAATATTTATTGAAACTTTGGCTTAAAGTGTGCAATTGCAAACTTATTGATACAAAGAAATCACATTTATGTGAATTTTGACAACAAAATTAAGATACAAGTCAGATAACGAGACTTAAATTAAACAGTGTTTGTACCTGGGGAACGGCATCCACTAGGCTAATTTGCTCGTGCGGAGCGGCTTTTTGTTGCAGAGTGTGTAGTATAATTACACAGGTGATTATTTGGGAATAATACTAATGCAATCAAGACAGTCATCATCGAGAATTTTCAATATGTAATTACCATATTTACTCGTGTGAGCGCCGCTGTCCCAGGAAATTTGCCCCCCCTCAAAAAATTTGCCCCCCCAGCCAAATTTCTTAGGAAATTTCCCCCCCTTCGCAAATTTGGCCCCCTCAAAAACATAGTTTACTTTGTACGTTTGCATGGCGATAAAACATATAATAGTTTTGTTTGTGGAAACACCACACAAATTTATTACTGCAAAGCTTAAGGATCGAAAGCTTTGCAGTAATAAATTTACGTGGTGTTTCCACAAACAAAACTATTATATAGTTTATTTTATCGCTATAAGCTCGGAACTTGTGAAGCTTCTTCTAAAACCAAAATCCTAAAAGTGTTTGTCAGTATTTATAGTTATATGAATTTTTTCTGTGCTGGTGTTGTGTACTCAGGTGAATAATATGTTTGTGATGTTACTCTGAGTGCATATCCACACCGGGCGAGCTTGAAAAATATGCCCGGCCACAGTGGGTACACAAGTACACGGTGGGTACACCTGAGTACACAACACCAGCACAGAAAAAATTCATATTACAAGAACACATTGGTATTGAAGGAACTAGATACTGTTCCGAAATATCACTTACTCGAACCGTCCTGACCGCGTAGCTCAGTTGGAAGAGCATTGGGCTAGTATTCCAAAGGTCGTAGGTTCGAATCCCACCGTGGCCGGGCATATTTTTCAAGCTCGCCCGGTGTGGATATGCACTCAGAGTAACATCACAGACATATTTATAGTTAGTTTGCATAAATTGTATCATTTTAAGTATTATAAAAATCTTTTGTTTCTATAACTTAATGATACAGCGCAGCCATTATTTATTAACATTGTGTTCTACAAAACAGTAAAAAAAATTTTAATTAGGTAAAGGAACTTATTGCCACAGCGATAAGAGTTTTTATTGCTTCCCGGAATAATTTATAGTTGAAATTAACTATGCAAAATAAGTAATTTGCGCGCGCAAGTTAATTTAGGTATAGTCACATGATTGGAAATTTCGGTATTTATCAGTGGTGAAGCGGGCTATCTGTCCTTTTCTATTCCATATGGGCTGCAGTTCACATAAAAAAATTGGATGGAAGAGAATTATCTTCTGTATCTGGTAAATATCTCTTACTTATGCATAATAATTAATAATATATTGGATACCAAGGACATATCCATTTTGCTTGTGACATATGGATATGTATGGGACTTTACTTACAAACCAGACTGCGGGGTTGGCCATTTCGGGTTCGCAAAAGTTAGAAACTCGAAGTGTGTGTGTGCAAAACAGTTCCCAAGTGTGCATCAAGATGCAGTCAAGGGCACAAAAGTAGCGAGATACTTGTTAAAAACAATGAAAATTAGAGATTACAGGGCAGATTAAATTGCGAAAATTGTTATAAAGTGCTAAATTTCTGCCTAAAAAATATTGAGTGCGACTTTGACTAACTCTGCAGTCTGGCTTACAATGACTCACATATTCATGACTTTTTGTCGCAGTCTACAGGGGTAACTACAGTACACTCTAAATATGAATAAATGTGAACTTTAGGAATTTATTAGCCAGCCCCTAGTCTTCCGATTTATAAAATGGGAGCTAAATTTTTGGGAGATATCTACCCTCAGTGTGTATAGATAGTTTTGCTCACACAGCTACTCGTGGTCGTGATTCTACAAGCGTAGCAGATCAATACTGGGCTCCTTGCGATTTGGGGGCGGCAGCGCGACGGCGACAGCCACAACACACTCCTCCAAATAAATGGTAGTAAAAATAATTCGACGCCTATTATCAGTCGTATGAATTTAATACAGTCTTACATTTAAGACATATTTTATTTTATTTTATTTTACAATATTTCAGAGGCTCAGAGCAGAACACTCCCTTACGGGTAACCTTATTATTTATACAGAATACATATAAGTGATAATTATTAACAACACAATTTAACAGAGAGACTAGACAAGGGACGACATGAATGACATTTAACATGGGTTTTATGACTGGGTAGAGTTTGGCTGAACCTGGTTTGAAATTGCACTTGTTGCGGCTTGAAATGCAGCCGTTGCATCAAGACGTAAAATCTCTGATTTGGCGTTGTAATTACAGAGCGAAGACAATGTCTAAATTATTCATATATTGTGATTATTCCATTCTCTCAATGATTTATTGTATTGGAGGCTGTTGCTGTCACATTGCCGTCCTGGGTCGTAGGGTCTCTAATGTGAAAGCTCAGCGTCTTTGACTTGTGCAAGCGCTGTGTTCAGTATAAACGTACTATATGTAGCATATACCTTGCACTGTTGCGTGACTAAAATTTTCCATGGCTTTTCAAAGCAAGATAATCCCACTTGATAATGACATTAACAGGATATTAAATCCCTACAGCGTCAATTATCGATTAATTATAGCCTACTGCTGACACATTCTGTCCAGACCTCGCAATTGCATATATTTTACAGATGTTAATTTTCCTTCACTATACCTTACAGGCAGATTATAATCTGGGGGCATGCATGTCTGTGCTCTTCACTATATTTGTATGATATAGTGGGTATTTGTGCTAATTTTATGTTAGGGTCAGAATTGTATACAATAATATACTATATATATATATATATGTGTTACCATCATTATGTTTGTACATATGTTATCATGAATATGCTAACAATAGCATTTGCGGTGTTGTTGCTGCTAACTATAGCATATTGTGCTATTGCTATTCAGGTTTATTAGCTTATTAGCAATATTCCTGTTGTTACCATTTCATGTTCTTGAAGTCATTTCATGTTTTATGGGCTATTATAGAGCAACTTGGCCGTTTTCAGATGCCCACGTTGAGATTTCAACTTTGCCCTTGGGTTTTTGCTACAGAACTTTTTCATGAATTTGTGGCATTTATATATACGATTGTTATAACTTTGTATTGTTTTGTGTATATACGCATGTCAGAGTTGTGTTCTTGTTCTTGTGTCAGATACCCACAGTTGAAATCAATATGTTATGGGATGGTGCGGCTGCATGGTTGTTTTCAGATTGCCCGAATATTTATAATTTGCAGCATTGTATAGATGGAATATTCAATTTGCGGCTACCTCCGATGTATGCCATTGTGATTATTCCCCGCTGCTTTGTGTTTTGTATGTTTCTCTGTAAATTTCATGTTTTATGGGCTAGAGCACTAGCTGTTTTCAGATGCCCACGTTGAGATTTCAACATTGGGTTTTTCCTTCACAGGACGTTTTCATGAATTTCTGGCATTCATATACATATATACATGTATTATTATTATTATATATGTTCATGTTCTCGTTCAGTCTGTTCTGTTTTGTATACGTGGCTGTTACGGCTAAACTTCTCGTCTAAACTTATGTTGTGTCACTGTGACCGTATATAATTTGCTACTGTTCCTGTATTAGGAAAAATGCATGTCTACGTGGGTTAGAGCGATTATCGTTTTCAGATGACCACAGTTGAAATCAATATATTGTGGGACGGTGCAGCTAGTTGTTTTCAGATTGCCCGAATATTTATATATTTTGCAGCATTGTATAAATGGAATATTCAATGTGCGGCTACCTCCGATGTATGCCATGATTATTTCGCTGCGTTGTGTGATGTATACCAACTTCATTTCATTGTGACGTTTACATATATGTCAATACTTCTATTAAGGTTTTGCAGTATTGTTATAGAATATCAATTAGATTATTCCACTGCTTTTTGTCTTACATGTTATTTTATTATTGTACAGTATGTTTTTGTTAGGTTTATAGCCTGTTTAGCCGGTATGTCGATATCAATTGGTCAAGCATAGCTAATGTACATGGTGCAACTCAAATTTTGCTTGTCTGTGTTCTTTAGTCTTTCCTTTCAGAACATCCATGCTGCTAGCCCAAGCATCTCAAGTACAAATGACTGCTGAAGAAAACGTCAATCATCCACCCTTCATGGTTGCCAGTATACTGACAGTGAAATGTTATGGCCAACTTGGTACTTCCTACCCTTCAACTATTTTCGTCCGCACCACCCGCTCTAATATAGATTTGTGGTTTGTGACTTGGCAGTATGTGGTGGTGCCAAATTAAAAATTTTATACACAATTGCGCTCTTTGCGGCCAAACCACATACTGCGATGCCAGGGGGGTTAAAAGTCATTAGGAAGCCTGAACACGCGACTTTCCTCTTATTCGTGCACTGTGCCAATATTTAATTATGCGCACGCAATCTCAGATGCCTACTTCTGGTTATTTTGTGACAATGGGCTTCCAATCTCTTGGCAACCTAGACATTCTCTATGTAAGGCAATATATCCGATTGCAAAATTTTAATTTTCATCCCCATCGATTCTCCAGTAATGGCGCCCCAACCGCTGTCAAGTCTAGACCTACCAACACCAGTCAAAATAAATCAATTAATTTATTAATGCATTTACTGGGTGGACATGATGCGAAATTGACTGTTTATTCATATGAAGGTTTTACATTTGCGAATATCGTTTTATGCAAATTATAATCTTTTATCTGCTGAACAAAACCATGAAATTGTGAGCACTATATTAAATGTCTAGAGGAATAGTTGTGTGTTCGCCTTTGGGTATTGTTTATACTAAACAAGCGCCGGAATACATTATTTATTTTCTCTAAATTATTTTGTTAATTTTGGTAGTCATTGCGATAAACTACGCTCGTGCTGATGTTGTACATTCGACATGTTTAATTACTTTAATCGTATACGCGGCTTCAGAAACGGTTGCTAAAACACAGCTAAATATTTCGCACCATGACTTCCCGACTTCGCAGCTTCGTAATTATCACCAATGCCGCATTCATCTTGCTGATTTCTTATCTCTTTGCAAATATTTGGGAGTGCCAATCCATGAGCTCTCATTCACAAGAATTGAATTAGACGCTTTACGCATGTCAGCGCTATTTATTACCCGAGGATCAGACTGCGGAAATTAAATTAAGTCACTTGCGTAAAAAGGTAATCCAATCCTCGATTGCCTTGCTTAATTAATTTAGTTTTGCATGTGGTCGTGCCACGTCATGCCTTGTTATGACGGCTTGTTGATCTTACAAAATGCATCCGAATCGGCCCAGCATAGTTGCTATATACCCTATCGCACTCGGCAATTTGCGAGGCGGTGGTAATTCAGTGTATAACATTCTTAACAGATGACGCTGCATTGGTTGATATTATAATAAGGCTATTCGGTTCCATTTTGGGATTCAACTGTTATGATATTTGTACGTAAACTGGTGCTTGCTTGTTTTTAATTAATAGCATTAAGTATATCTTTATTTCGTACTTGCGGCACATATCGGGATTCAAAAGTGTTTCAGGGAATCCTCTATCTCGGATACAGGTTTCTATGTTGACACAGCTTGCATCGGCCAACATTCATTCATCATCAACAGTCATTCCGGATCGACTATCATATATATAACCTCAATTCACGTTTCTAAGTTTAATTTATCCAGTTTGTTAATAACAGTATGTACAACAAATGTTTTGTTTTTCGCAAACGTCATTGCCGGCTGGATGTTGAACTGAAACAGGGGTAAGGTTCACATGTTTATTTCGCCCGAAACTGGTGATTACCTAGGTATTCTATCTTACTTTTTCGTCATCGCTGGACGTTGAACCGACACAGTGGTAAGGTTTACAAGTATGATATTTATTTTGCTAGAAACTGGTATATTTTATCGCCTCTGGCGACACGTATTCGTGACCGGTTGGATATTGAACTGACACAGGGGTAAAGTTCACATTTCAGCTGATATTTATTTCAGTGGAGGCTTGTATATAGTATATAGTCAACTAGGTAATTGATAGTACTGCTATTATGTAGACCAGTGCAAGTTCATTGCTTTTGACTGACAATAGCATGTGCAGTGAAACTGACATAGATTGAGGTTTTCGTAACATGTGGTATCAGTATATGTAGATATTTTTCACGATCATCTGCAAACGGTTTGTCATGTTGGGGGTGTGTCTCCTTTATCCCAAGGAGACTTGTGGCGTTAGTAATGCCCCCACCTTTTCTGTTCTAAATGTTATATAGTTATTAATTAATAATTTTTCTTGTTAATTATTAAAAATTGATTAAAACAAAGCGGCTATGTGCCAACAACCGGGCACATAAGCCATAATTATGCCATAAAGGCTTTGACTGGTCTCGTAGTATTCGGCAGCACAGAAAACCAAGCTCAACCTGACAAACAGTTTGCCGATGGTGGTTTAATATATGCAGGGAACCGATAAAGGAACTTATTGCCACAGCGATAAGAGTTTTTATTGCTTCCTGGAATAATTTAGAGTTGAAATTAATTATGCGAAATAAGTAATTTGCGCGCACAAGTTAATTTAATTATAGTCACGTGATTGGAAATTTCGGTATTTATCAGTGGTGAAGCGGGCTATCTGTCCTTTCCTATTCCATATGGGCTGCAGTTCACATCAAGAAATTGGATGGAAGAGAATTACCCACCCTCCTCCCCGTTGTTGTACGCGATATGTTGAACTTATATAGATACGTTATGTGCAGTGGGCGTTAGTAATGCCCCCACCTTTTCTGCGCTAAATGTTATATAGTTATTAATTAATAATTTTTCTTGTTAATTATTAAAAATTGATTAAAACAATAAAGCGGCTATGTGCCAACAACCAGGCACATAAGCCATAATTGTGCCATAAAGGCTTTGACTGGTCTCGTAGTATTCGGCAGCACAGAAAACAGAGCTCAACCTGACAAACAGTTTGCCGATGGTGGTTTAATATATGCAGGGAAGCGATAAAGGTGATTATTCATAATAATTTTTTTTTGGCTCCACAGAATTTTTTTTAAATTGTCAAAATAATTGATTATACTAAGACAAATCATTTAAAATAAAATTTGGGGGATCACCGATGTCGTTTATGAGTTAAATTACTTTAAAGCAAAAATATCAAAAATATGTTGCCATAGCAATGGCAGTACAGTATGTAGTCCAGTTTCAGGTCATTTCAGGTTTGAACTGCTATATCTTCCTTTTCAGAAAAGGTACGATTTTTAAATGCTCACTTGAGAATAGGACATGTGTTTCTTAACAATATTTCAAAAGATTGACTTTTCTTACCTTTCACTTTTAGAATTATTTATATTTTTAAGAATTGTTTTATTTGCCCAGTATTGGGTCAACTGCACCAGTATCCGGTCACTTCAAATTTCTTTGTTTATTGTATGAAAGCATTTGTTTTACGGCAAATTTCAATCATTTTTTTATAGTTGCAACATGTCTTAAGCTATTAACAACCTTCTCAACCTAAAAGCCAGCGAAAACTATCATACAAAGGAAGGAAAGGTTCGCCATTATATCTGTATATTTCTTTTTGCGTTGCTTTTTATCTCGGCAAAAAAAAATGAAATCAAATTTCCATTGACCGGCTACTGATACTGACTTGAAACTTGGCCACATACTGTAGCGTAACTTTTGTGCAAAAATTCAAACTCTTTAGATGTTGTTTTCATAAGTAAGGTACTTTTTGTTATCAACAAGTAATAATTGTCCAAAAATATCTAAATCGTGAATTTTAACCTTAAGTTGAAAATCATGTTCGAAAAGCACAGGGCATCCCACTGTTGGAACTAATAGATTTTATAGACACTCAAACATTACATGTACTGCTTATATAAAGTACTGAGTAGTTAATACAGGCGCTAATATCGCAAGCGCGTGTTCACGTTACGTTTTTTGTTCTGTCGTTTAACCCATTGAGTCGCATTGCACCCTGATGCACCCTACTTTAGTATCCTACTCTGTCTAATGCCAGACGATTTTACTCTGTCTAATGCCAGATGATTTTACTCTGTCTAATGCCAGACGATTTTACTCTGTCTAACGCCAGACGATTTTGCTCTGTCTAATGCCAGACGCTAAATGGGTTAAACAATAAATTTATATTATTTCTGCTGTATTTTGGCCGGTATTTCTTCATAAAATCAACACCCACAGCCTAGTCTCTAGGCCTCCTTAGTACGCTGAACGTTAGGATGCATAAAACATTGACAGGTTTCATATATTAAGTACGGACTTATTAATAAATTTAAGCCCATAGGAATTTAAAGCAGCTTATTAATGCACTGCATATTGCATAAAATTTCTTGTGGGCTCCTGCCGACACGTTTTTCTTCGAATGTTGTATTAAACTCTATTACAGTTAAAAAATGTGAAATTTCAAATACATTTCTAACACAAATGACTTACATAATTTGAAAGCTTGCAAAAAACTACATATAAGACAGGGCACAATATGAAGGCAAAATGGAATTGTTCCACAATATGGTAAGTTTTCCATAATTTTGGTCCTCTATCTGCCTGACTAAATAGGGAAAATTATAAGTTGAAATAAAAAAAAATTCAAGCAAGGGATTATATTTAAAGAAATTATTGACACAAGCAAAAAATTTTGAAAAATACTCTTACAAGTTGAAAAAGTCCCATCCCCCTCCCCTATCACTTTTCTAATGGTCCGTCCATTACAAAATCTTACAAGCAACATTTAAACCGCTTCGTTGGGCATAAAATTCGCTTATGTCAATGTTTTTATGCACTTGTGGGTTTAGCGGAGTGCTGAGGCATTCAAATTCTAACAACAGATTATTTCAATAGTTTGCCTTTTTGGGACACCCTGTACATATAAGCAAAGATTTGGGCTTCTATTTATTCGCCTGCCAATCATATTATAACAATAGTAAACAGTGGTGTGTTGGCAGGGGGGGACCGGGGGTCATGGCCCCCAGTGGCCAATTTTCGGGGGCGCAAGCATGATAAAAGGGCACCAAATTTTGAACGGGAGAAGGGAAAACACATAAATTCAAAAATATGGTGCTTACTGTATAATTTGCGTGCTGCAGGTGGTTTTTAATGATCATTTACAATGTGTTGGCCGTATCATTGTCAACCTCATTCCCAGACAAGAGGGAAGAGCCTGGGAACGATGATGTATCGTAGTCTGCAAATGCTCACCCCTAAAATGCATGGAATCGCATTAGAGGAACTCTGGATTTCAAAATTTTCTCAGGGGAGCATGCCCTCCAGCACCCTAACGTGACTCACACTGTTCGCACTTGCCCCACGCAAAACTATGAACCATGATATGTTGTAGTCGTCAGGCTATATACATGGGGACGCAGTTGTGATTGATGGTGGTTTACAATCAATCTCACTACAATAGTGCCGCCCACGCCGGCTGGATCCAACAATGATATTCTTTTGTTTTATACCTCCAACATGGCTGCCATGATGTTACATGCAAACGATCAATTGCTTGTAATCTCTCTGGTACCTTTTTAGCTTAATATTATTTAATATGAAAATTACACATTGAATAGCCACAATAAGTAGCTAAATTAGAATGCGCATTACATACGTAATATCTAAACAACGAAAGCGAGTGTTTCACCGGGATATCCAAACACAAGAAAACAATGCATGAAAACATGAGCATGAAGTGTGAGTGTTTTCATACATTGTTTTCGAGTGTTTGGGTATCCCGGTGAGACACAAACTTGAGTTGTTTGTATGGCTTCTCAAGTAACAGAATGTTTTCGTTTGCTGATTTGAATAGAATTTTTAACCAAGCATAACGTAATTAGGAATTCTATTCAAGTAATTTTGCATGCGTAATTAAGCCATTTGATGAAAACACTAGTGACTTTCATCAAGTTTCACCAGGTTATCCAAATGGCATCTTGTAATCAAATAGGTAATTATCATTAGCTGAATTGCTCATGAATTATTAATGACTTTGAGAAATATAGAAGAATACATTAATTACTGTACTATCTAAATTAGGTATTACAAAAGTTTCAATAGGAAATTTAATTATTTAATTTGATTTTATAGTTAATTGTTTTTTCCACAATGTTTTTCAACCAATCAGATCAGTTTGTTCCAGATTTTTGCACTGCTGTTCGTGATTTATGAGCTTATGACTTTATGAGCTAGTGTCAAAATAACCTGAGTATCAGGCTTTATTTTTCTCGTCTTCTGCTGCAAAGGGCGTGGGCGGCGAGGCGGACAGGTGGCGAGAAGATGAGAAAAATAAAGCCTGATACAATTATTGATGTGGCTGTCTGCCGCCCACTTAGTAATTAACCGGAAGTGTTTATGAGCGCGGGAAAAATAAAGTAGCGGGAATACCAGAAATAAACCTGACATCAGCACGTGAACATGAAAAACGTGTTTACGTTCGTCGGAGGTAAATGGTATAATATAAATTATAGTAAATAGCGATGGAGCAAACTTATTTTATCTGTGAAGACGATCTTCTTTTAAAGTATGGCTGGCCTTGCTGTTCTAAAGTTCCATTGTATAAGGAAACCAAAAACAAGGAATTCACATCTAAATTGTGTGTCAAGCAAAGTATTATTCTTTCTGACATTCTAAAAAGTCTGAGCTTGTTGGACGAGAATCTACTAATAACAGACAAAAGTAGCACCTCGGTCTGCAAGAAATGCGCGAGAAAGATCGTTAATTGCGGTAGCTTGTTTGAGGAACTTCGATCGTCTATTACCAAGAAAAAAAACGATGTAGAAGTAAATTCAGACAGTGGATGTGCGTCGATTGTGGTAGGAAAGAGGTCGTTAACCACATCGTCTCCTAGCGGATTTACCCCTGTGAAAAAAGCAGCAAAAAGTGGCGCAAATATTAATGGCAATATTGTTAATGATCGGCCGCTTATATCCAGAAAATCGTTATTTAACCACGAGCAAGAGGCATCGTCTGTATTCTGCAAGCAGAGCTTTCCACAGGGTACATCGCCTGCAGATAGCAACAATATGGACGATGCCATAGCTAATCTCACGTGTTTGCCTGTAAAGGAAAGAGAGGACAATAGCTGTATCGTTAAGGTAAAAACAAAACTTGTTGTACTTCTCTTCAAAGTTGTTGCACTTTTCGTAATATATATATATAATTTGTAGTATTTTTTCTTTCAGATATTCGTCACATATTGTTCAGGGCGTACGATAGAATACAAGTGTAAAGAAGGTGAAAAACTACTTGTAAAAAACATCGCTTTAAAAAATTATAAGCAGCAGCTGTTGGTGTGACGAAGATACAGCCGCTTATGAAGAAAACAATCGAACAGCTCGGTAAAAATTAAATAATCAATTTAAGCAAAGTTATAAATTGCGGTTAATGGAGTGATATGTTCTAGAAGACTTCATTTGCCCGAGGGTGTTTTCAGTCTGCCAACACATCTGCGTCAAAAAATCAATCCGTGCAAGGTACGTACAAGGTCCAAGTACCTTGGCAGAACAAGGGAACCGTTTTCTAGTCCTGTTAATATTACAAAATATCAGATAAAAATCGAACTTTTGCTACTAAGCATGTGAACAACTGATGCTAACTTGAGATTAACCAATCAGAAATTATCCTGAAGGTTTTTCCTTCACGTGCATACATACAATGCCCCCCTTTTGATCAAGGACTTTTGATCGCAGTTTCAACGTGCCTTGTTCATTCGCAAGACTTTAGCCAGTGCGTTAACAGCTCTGGCAAAAATTTTAGTTTATAATTCAAGGGATAAAAATCTTGGCAAAGAAGTGAAAATTTGGGAAAAAAATCCACCCAATAATCATGTACACCAATCTGCGTCTCTACAATGGCGTGTTGTAAGGACTATTAACTAGTAAAATGGACATTCCTGTATATAGTTAGACATGTTACTCATAGATTTGTAACCCACTTGTGTAAAAAAAAATGCAATAAATATTTAATTACTGGCAGGGAAGTGCTGTCCGATGGACAACACTTCACCACGTGAAGCGCAATCACTGCTCATTCAGGTCGCACTGAAGACCTGAATGAGCAGTCCTAGAGACTCGATGTGATCAGTCAGGTTATCAGTTGCGGCCCGGGGTAATGTGCCCTATACCAATAGTTGTTCACCAGTCCAACTAGGTCTCAATGTCGACGGCCTGACGGATCTGAACGGGGGTTCGCCTGTTCCCCTGTTATCTAGAGGTCCGCCTGTTCCTACAACCTACAGTTTTTGCGTGTATCCTCAGCCGACTTTGAGTACCCTGGGTAATGTGCCCTATACCAATAGTTGTTCACCAGTCCAACTAGGTCTCAACTCGCTGAACGACATGCACAGAGTCAAGCATGCCCTCTGCAGTCTAGAGATTCGCCTGTTTCTCTAGATAAAACTTAGGTTAGCGAGAGCCTCTAGACAGTTCGGCCGGAACTGTTTTTGAGCACTTCTCTGCCCAAAATATATGCCACAAAATGTGTTTCAAGTTATTGTTGTCCTGCTTAGTGGCTAGTTGTTCGATTTTAACTATCTATCTCTTTCCAACATATTCAACTTCATTAAAAGTAGAACTAAGAAATTACTCACGAGATCCCAACGCGGTGTTTAAATATGACGGTGATGTGGAAAAACTAGCAAATTACAGAAGCGAGCATTTGATAACTGATGCCGAGCAGAAACTGCCAATTTTGCACACCTTAATTTGCAATTCCTTTTCAAATATTAGTGAGGAGAAATTTGCTGTAAACAAGAAAGCCCTGGCAGGCTATTTCATGTATTCTTATTCCATGGATACCGTCAAACAAGTTTACACATCGTAACAATATTATTCTTACTACCGGGGGTTGCAAGTGTGAAGAAATCGATTATTTCCATCGTCTCGGTTTATCAAGCCACAGAAACACTTTAAGAAATATTCAAGAACGGTTATCAAAAAATCACGATGAGGATGTCAAGAAGTGGAAAGAAAGCGCTCTAATCGTTATCAAGAAAATATCTCTTCTCAAAGATGTCATGAGTAGGCAAGATCAGCAAAATATAGCTAACAACATGGATGTGTGTACTATTGACTTTTCAGAAACAAGTGTAGCGTCTTTGTCTAGCTATACTGGCAAGGTATACAGAGCCTGTTTGAAAATGCCTCCAGAAACTGTGAATGAGTTGTATGAGGATGTTCAAATTGTACAAGCTTTGGATACACTAGAGAAGCAACCAACACCTTCATTCAGGTATGCTGAAGTCACATCGGAGTTGCAAATAATATATTTTAATATAAAAGGCATTATTCGCTACAATTTATCATATAAACAAAAATAAATAATCTATTTGTATCGCCAAATTTCGCAATTTGGCGATACAAATAGAACAAATTACAGTATCTTACAACAGACTCTTCAAATGTGATACTTTTTATATTTTGATTTTAACTATAAATATAATAAAAATTTTCTTTAATTGATTGTTGTTAATATAAACAATGATTAAATCTAGTTAACTGGTTGGTTTAACTAATTTTTAATGCTTTAATTATAGGGCCATTCCAGATGGGGCTAATCAGCTCTTAATTCATTTGAAATGTTTTAAATTCACAAAAACCCCACCGAAATCATTCTGTGCCCCACCCCCCACCCCCATTAGACTAAGAAAGCTATAATTTACACATGCAAAAGAATGTTATTGTAACTTTTTTAAAGGATTGTAGGGGATAACTGGGACCTGAATGTCAAAGCAAGATGCCAAACCAAAGGCAAGACAAACCAATCACTGCACTACTTTAATGAGTATGCAATCAAGGACAGGGTTCTGGTGCCTCATCAACAGAACACAGGGCCAAAGTTAAAGCTTGAAAGTCTTGAGATGAGTCATCTGCTCCCAACAGAAGCTGTCCAGGACAATATTATCTGGAGTCTTACCAAAATTATACCAAGAGGTATTGTAAAGTACCTCAAGGCATATAAAGAATTCCACAATTTCGTGGTATATCATATAGAACACCCATATTCACATGAAACGAAACAGAAGTCTGAAGTGGTAGGTGTGTTTTTATCAGGGATGCCAGAACGACATGAAAGGAAGGGGGGCAGAATATTTTTAAAAGGGCACTTTCAAATTGATATATACTATTAAAGAGACGTATGGAGTTGGACCTCGCCTAATGATGTTTTCTTGGTCTTTCTCAACTGGGCGAGATACTAGGGTGATATTGTGCCGAAATATCTCTAGCTAGGGCAAGAATTTCACGTCTAAGAGCTCCATTCAGGCTAGAGTTGCTCAATTTGCCTTCTGAGCACTGGTAAACCCCATTTTCGGCACAAAATTATGCCAAGCACTTAACTGGCTCCATGCTGACAATGTATTTTCTACAATAAACACGCCATCTAAGGTAGAAAATTCCTCAGATTGAAAGGGCACATTCGCCCCTCTTGCCCCCCCCCCCCCGTGGTAAAGGGCAAGGGGGCATCACCCCTGCCCCCAGTTCCAGCATCCCTGGTTTTTATATGTATACAATTCTTATTTATATAGAATAGCTTTATATTTTTACTGTCTATTGTTTATCTAGGTATCATACCTATCAAAACAGTTAAAGATGCAATACAGTCCAATCTGTGCATGTACTCAAAGAAGCCCTCTTGTTGTTATACAAACAGTTTATTAAGGTTTTTATTTATAAAATTTTATGTTGTTGCAAAGCTTGATTGTTGTGTCTTGATAATTTATTATACTCTAGAATCATGAAAAATATAAATAGTGCTAGTTGTTGAATAAAATTCAATATTTTGGATGCCAAAATGTAAACAAAGCCTTAATTTAATTGGTTTACATACGGACTGTACCGCATCTTTAAGCCTCTCAGCGGATGAAAAATGGTCTGTCAGGTGACTCAGGTCAGGTTATACCATAGAGGCTGATTGTGGCTGAGTCTGGGCTAAAATATAATAAATGGAATTCATTTCGAACTTTTATTGACAGTGTCCTCTGGGGATGCATTTCTTAAATTCGAACAAGGCAGCTGAAATTGCCCAAATCATTGAAGATCTACAGGAAAAGTATGTTCCTATCTACAACGTTAACAAACATTATGTTCTGCAACAAATTGTGTTTGATAGTGACCAATTAACTGAGGAATGGACGAGAAATGCCCAGTGGGCCAATACGTTGGCTGGCAGTCCAGTCGATCAATTAGATGGCTTTACCACTTCATTTGGTGACTGGCATTTAAATAAAAACATCCTTGAGGTACTGTTTAATAAACTCGTAGTTCGTGTTTTATCACATATAAAACACGACGCATAGCGGAGTGTTTTATATGTGATAAAACACGAACTACGAGTTTATTAAACAGCTTCAAAAACGTCTCAGTTAGATCACGGCATTGGCGAAATAATTTTCCAAAATAACTTTGTATTAGCTGAGAAAATACAAGTTGAAATTTGAAGCGTGTTTTATCACATATAAAGACACGCCACGCTTATGATTTCTCTTTGTGTTTTCCTCATGAATTATTAATGAGTTTTTGAAGTATATTTTGAGTTACTTGCATCATTAGAAAACAAAATCCACTATAGAGTACCCTAATCTCTATTAAGCCCCTTGGAAGAACGAGAGGCGACTTATATATTTATCCTTAAATAACATGATAAGTTTGTGTGAATGTGTGTGAATAAATCAAATTAGTGTGAATAAGTCATGATATGTTTTTGTGTGAATGGCAGGGGGGGGTTTAACTAATTTCTCTGTAAGGGGGTTTATTAGAGGGGCAGTTATTTGAGGGGCGGCTTATTTGGGCTGAGAGCCTAATGGAGGAGGGCGCAGCCTATTTGAGAGGGGGGGGGGGGCCCTGGGCCTAATATATACATAATTTTTATTCTAACTTGTAGATATGCCACACAGTATTCTTTAAAGAGGAATCAGCAAACGAGCTGGGCACAACATGTTCATTAATGAATAAAACAGGTAAGACAAATGCGAAGAAGGGCCCTGATAAGGACTACAATGCCTACAAGGACTTCTTTACTCGAGAGACAGAAGGACATATAGTAGCTAAATGGATGATATTTGCTGGAATGGATGACCTTCAAAGTGAGCAATCAAAGTATTTTAGTTCATAAATTATGCTTTTTAACTGCATTTTGTGATTTTGGTCACCAGTCTGGCGGTGAGCAATGCATAGAACTGTCCTATGAATAATATATATATACCGGTATATATAATATATATATAATTAAATTATATTTCATAGGTTCTCCTTCCATTCGACCAATCCCGACAGACATATCACAATGGGATGATAACATGAAGAGAGATTGGTTGCATAATCAGTCTACATCGTTTCTCCAGGAAATATTTGGAAATACCGAAATCAGTCAAAACATCATAGAGTTAGAGAAGGCACACCAAGAAGGATTCCATTGTCGTTATCCACAGTGTAACATGAAATTCCCATTGCATTCTACCAGAGTAAGGTATTTCATTCACTAAAAATATTATATAAGACAAAATTATTTTTTCATCAAATAATGAGAAATCCCCACTGTTCACTTTGCATATTTAATAAAATAATCTTTAATAAAGGGAGGGGGGGGGGGATGAATAGGGGTATACAATCCGCCCAAATTTGAAGCAAAATCCGCTGATCTGACAATGGTCTTGTCTAAATTTGGATTTGCTAAAAGCTCTACTATGAATTCACAATCCAGGATCCGAACTAAATTGCAATCAAAATCCACAATCTGAGCCAAAATATTATATAAATCCACAATCCCCTGTATTAATAAGATCCACAAATCTGTGTAAAATATGCACCAAATCCAAAATCCGAACAATTTTTCGGTGAATCCGACGATCCGAAAACCTATTCACACCCCCCCCCCCCCCCCCCCTCCCCACAGTAAGATATACATTAGTATTTTGTTTTTAAGACATGAACATGATAGACATACCATTGTGATTGATGGTGGTGGCGATGAAAATCAAGACAGCTTTGGTTATTTCAAATGCAGAGGACCATGTCCATTTGTATTTACTACTAAAGCCACAAGGAAAAGGTATAATTGTATATGTTATATGTACATTATATTTTTAATAACTTATTACTAAACAGCAATTTTGTATTAGGCACGAAGAGACCAAACACCCAGACAGTGACCAAGTTGAACAAGATGTCAAGTCACTAAAGGCAGACGACAACATCTACAATTATCACAAGTCTAGAATGCAATTAGGTCTATTGTTTATGAATATTGAAGACTCAATTAAGGAAGGAGATGGCAATAGACTGCTAGATTGCTACAAGTTAGTACTTTTACTTGTATATAGGTTTAAGCATACAAAGTATGCATATGAAAATCTTACTATTACTTGCACGGAGCAATGGATTGCTTTCTGAGGCCGAGTCATTATCATTGATTGCAAATAGATTTATAAATTTCAAAGGCACTCCTGGAGGTAATATTCCATTAGACCTCCACATGGAACATATGAATATGATGGTTAAGAGACTAGCAAAAGGAATGGGAGCAAATGTAACAGAGAAGTCATTACAACAGGCTGAAAGGTCAATCCTGGCACTGAATAAGGTTAGAGAATGCATAGCTGATGATTGTTTCAAGAAGACACAAAGTGGTTGGCACAGCCAGAAAAATCCAGAGGAAGGTGTCAAAATCATTGCTCATGACCTACTGATGGGAGAAGTATTTCATAAGAAAGAGAAAAGACAAGGTTACCACTCATTTTCCAAATTCAAATCCAACTTACTTGATGTGGACTATAGAGACTACTTTAAATGGATCAGAGAGAAACTTATACATTGAAACCAAGTATATGACTCTAGAAGACTACTGTAACTTCAAAAACGGCATTTACAGAGATTTTACTTCTACACAGGAGCAATCTGTTTTCTGGCAAAAGAGTGTGTTCATTGAAATTGATTTTTGTTTTAAAGCAGTGTAATTTTTTTATTTTTTCACTTTTGCACAAAGGCACAAAAGCAATTTCCCTTTGTACACCCCTCTCTGTGCTTCTGCAGCCTCTGCTTTAACGTCAATTAGACTATGTCTCAGAAAACAAAAAGTTTGTTGACATTTTTTGTTAACACATGCAACTAAGTAGCAATCCACCCTATTGGGGCCTACTTTATCCTTTTAATCCTTCTAAAGCCACATGATTTTACACGTAAAGTTTTGGTAGCTGCTATTAATTAATACATAACACTATAACAGACAATACAAGATGGCCATTTTTATGGACAACCATGACTCTGAGTGTTACATCTTGTATTAATTAAAGTTACATAAGGTATGTTGGAAGTTCATCAGTCTCATCACTTTCTGCCTGTTCAATAACTATATATCATCTAAAGGAATGCTACTAACCAAATGCTGTTTTCTAGAGACACTAGCATAGAGTTCATCAGGGATTATTATATCATCAAATAACTCTTTAAATAATTCTAGAATAATAACACCAACTTTCATTGATGGAATGTTGCAATACTCAAAAAGATCATATACTGTGAAAATAAAATCCATACTACTTACCATGTTATCTATAATGTTAGTGGATAGTCCATGACATACAACGCCACTTGCATCAAACATTCTCCAACTACACTGACCAGAAAGGAATAATTTTGTTTCACCTAAAGCATTCTTTAAAGCATCCATATCTTCCTTATTTGTTTGTCTGGACCGCACCTTGCCTTCAATTTGGTACACTGTCAAAAACTGGATACTCTACTGGGCAGAATACTCCATTACATTTGCATTTCCTGTGGCAGAAACTGCAACATGCATGCTTTGGCTGAATCAGACAAATCCCTTTATCAAAGTCTTTCAAGAAAGCGACTCGCACACATGAATTTAAGCCATTACTGATAGCTTTTTTGACATCTTTTTCACAAGTTATAAGATGATGCCCTTGAAACACAGTTATGTTGTAAGAAGGCTTGTGATATCTCCCTGCACGACCTGCCTCTTGAAGGTGGCTGGTAAGATTTTTAGAAGGACCAAAATGGACTACATACCTCACATGTGGGAAATCCACACCCATACTTAACGAAGTAGAAGCTATAACAACTCAAATGTTGCCTTTAATACATTCAAATGATGATGTTATTTTGTCCTTGGCATTCTTGGGGGTTTGAGAATAATATACTCCAAGCAGAGATCTTTCCTGAGGAGGTTCACTGCCATCAACATATACTGATTGTCCAAGTTGGCTGAGAAAGAAGTTAAGAACCAATACAATGTCATTGACTGTCTTACAAGAAATTATGGTATATGGAGTTTCTTCTTTTTTTTCTTGAATCATTGAAACAATCCATTCAAAGCAAGACAATTGTGCATCTGCTTTAAACACAGAGAATCGAATGTTATTCCTATTTGGACTCACAACAATTTGTGCTGTTCCACTCTTCATGCAAAGATACTTCATAAGGCGGCCTCTCATTTCTGGGTTTGCTGTGGCTGTCAACCCAAGAACTGGTGTTCCATCTTCTATAATTGATCTCAGCTCAGAAACCTTTCCAAATGCTTCATGAAAAGCAGCTTGTCCCTTCATTCCAATCCCCCTGATAAAGAGTAAGTAACATTAATTTATATCTATTTCTGTACATTTGCACTGTTATGACACAAGTTATTGTAACATTGGCACGTACATTTGGGGAATTTCACTAGAGGTTCTTTTGACAGACTTGCATGCAATACACACATGCAATGTCTTAACTTCATATGGCAAAGCAAAGTGTAAAAAATAATTAAGGTGGCAAAGCTGTAACAAAAACAAGTGTAGGCCCCTTTACATGTAAGGCTTTCACAAAGCATGTGAGTCAATGCTTGTGACTGTTGAGGTACAAAGAAATTTTACACGAATATTAAATTTTATACAAATATTAAATTTTATGAGACAAATTTCATTTCGTCACCTGGAGAATTTCAAATATTAATTAATATACTCATGCCATCAGTGACTCATGCACACCTTTTATTATTTTTTAGTCTGATTCGGAAATTTGTTTGGTTTATGTATAATGAACTGACACATTTTAAATCTTTTTTTGCCAATTTGTATACTAGTAGAAAACATATACAATGCTACTGAGCCAATACAAAAATAAAATATGATATAAAAATTTATTACAGGGCTGTGCTGTATGAGTGTATGCCCCCAACTTATATTTTCTTAAACAGTAACTGAGTAACAGAAATACAATGAATTAAATACTTGCCAGGTTTCCACAGTGTGGATTTCATGGACTACCAATATTTTGGCCTCATACAAGGGCCCAGATTGCAAACAGGTCTTCCATCTGTGTGACAGCCACTGTTCGGCACTCGTGCAAATTATATTATAAAACCCAGCTTCAATCCTTTTGTCGGTTGTTTCAGACTCTCCCATTGATGCAGCTTTGATACCACAATCTAACCGTTCTAACTTTAATACTTGTTGTTTTCTGATGTATTCCAGACGGCTAACAACAATTCTACTACGTCATCAGCTAGGGTCCGGTCAGAGTTGTACGAGAGAGAGCATACGCATGCACGAGATAGTCAGTTGTATACGTCTTGTCGTGAACGAAAGTCGCATTTGAAGTCTTCTCCGAAAATCCTTTTTAACAGCCATTACATCCAGAAGAAAAATCTCACCAGAAGCAAGAAGAAAGCTACATTGAACAAATACAGATAAGTCCCTTACTTATTCATAAGTTCCATTGTTAGAAATTGTATTGTTTTTATGTAAATTATGTCTAGCGAACAAGCCGAGCACGAGGCTACGCACAACGAGTGCGATACACACACAGCTGCCGCCGATACCGAGCCACAACTTATCTTGGTGCTTACGGCCATGCAAGCTAGCATGGATAGACAAAATATGTTCCTTGAATGTATATTTAACGAAAAGCAGGCCACTGAGGAACGGCCTCGTGCTATTGATCGCGTCGATCTAGACGAAGCGTGATGGCGAACAATCTGCTCCAAAAATGGCGAACAATCTGCTCCAAAGCGAGCCAAAACCGCCCCAAAGTCTGGGCTAGATTCTGACGGCAATGACCGTCCATGTATAGCTCAGCAAGTTTCTGACCACGATACAGTGACCACGATACAGTGTGCGAAGATCCTCCCGAGGCAGAGCACGATAAACATGCCGATGCATTGAGTTTGTTTGGAGGGCCAAAATTCGCAGACAAGATTGATGACCTCGATAATGACAATCTCCTCTCAAATATTGCACTAAATTTATCATCTACAGAGCAAACTGGCCCTCCAATTTCAGAGTATCTTGCCAAAATAATAAACTCAAAGTTAGCGGACGAACTTGATATTACAAAACTAAAGGAAATTTTAAGCAAATATCAAAGGCCACAAAATTGTGAGGAAATATGTGCCTAAAGTTAATCCGGAAATATGGCAGAAACTCAAGCCATACGCCAAAAAATTGGACATTAAACTGGCAAACTTACAAGACACTATTATAAAAGGATTGTCTAGTTTGGCCACGTCTATGAACACGCTATTAGAATGCCGGGAAACGAAAACTATTCCAGACTACAAAGCCATCATTCCGCAATTGCTGGACACAACAGCCTTATTTGGCCAGGTATGGAACGAAATTTCCTACAAGCGCAAAGATGCTATATGTCCTATCCTTCACCCTGACTTTAAGCCATTGTGGTCAAGGAGCCACAAAGTTGGCCCTTTATTGTTTGGTGAAGATTTAGCCAAAACGGCTCAGGATGTTCACAATTCAAGCAAAGCTGTCGCTAGCTTAACTACTCTGTTTGCTGGGCAATCAAGCCAAAGTTATCAAACCAAAAGGTTTTCACCATATCCACCACAGACCAGCAGGCCTTTTTTATCCCAGAGAGGGAGGGCACATTTCCCTCCCAGGAGACATCAAAATTACCAGAATCGGAAACAATTAAAAAAGAATTAGACCGTTTAAAACAAAAGGTAAATATATTTAAAGAATTTGTTAACAACACATTAATCCCTTACTTAACCAAAAAGGTTACCTCTTTCCAGGCAGGTCAAATTTCGAAATTCCGCAGGGAATGGGAAAACTCACCACTGACCCTGACATTTTAGCAATGGTTTCAGGGGCTCAAATTTCATTTAATGGCATTTGCCCTGTTCAACACCAGTCTCCTCCAAATTCCCTTCCCCATGCTGAAGCAGACAAAATAGAGGATGCTATCCAGAAATTATTAGATAAACAAGTCATTGTCCCTTGTGACTCTGACTTAATTGAATTTGTTTCACCTATTTTCACCACTCCTAAAAAGGATGGCAATATCCGACTTATTTTAAATCTCAAGAAACTCAATGAGTCTGTAGAGAACTACCATTTCAAAATGGATAATATTCACACAGCTCTTAAACTCATCACAAGAGATTGTTGGATGGCCTCACTAGACTTAAAAGATGCGTACTATAGTGTACCTATCCATCCTGATTCTCAAAAGTTTTTAAAATTTTCATACAAAGGTACTTTACTTAAATTCACTGTTTTCCCGAATGGCCTCTCATCCTGCCCAAGAAACTTTACAAAACTCTTTAAACCAGTTTTAGCTACCCTACGTGTGAAAGGTCACATACATTATCATTATTTACATTGATGACTTATTCTTGGTTGGTCATTCATATGAACAGTGTGTAAATACTGTCATTGAGACATTATGCACCAGTCAATGTAAACCCCCCCCCCAACCGGGGAGGGGTGGGGATTTTGACTTTGAGGGGTAGCAAAAGAGCGAAATTGTCCCCGCCCCCGGGGAAAGGATACTTAGCCAATGTCCCCGCATGTCTCTGAACCCCAGGAAAATACTTTTGTATATTTCATAGATCAGCAATAGAATATCAAATTCATTTGTTATTGTATTTAAAACTTTTCTTGTAGTAAAAGAAAACTAAAATAGCAACACATGATATATGTGTCGTCAGCCTCTTAGCATAATTACCTAACTCATTTTTGGGCCAAAATGCTTTTTTTTTGCCAAATTCATTATTCTGTAATCAGTTGTTGCATATGCTGCAAAAGTGCCTATCTCATTAACATCATGCCATAAACAACATTTGCCTATGTCACGAGCATGTTTTGGTTTGCATAAAAATCAGTTTTCTTCTGCTTTTCTCAAAACATAAAGCAATTATTGTAAGAGGCTGACGATGTTAACTATTGAAACCGGAACTAAAACAACAACATAAGATTCAGTTTATAACCCATATATGCCATCAATACAGCAGGGGCCAGTTGTTTAGCTGCTAAGGTTATTCGTAGCTCAGGGATAACACCTATCACAACAAAAGCATCATGTGCGCTCACAATTTGAGTAACAAACAATAATACACAATATGCGGTGATATTACGACTTCAGAATCATTGTCAAACCGTTGCAAATTAAACCTTGAGCACACACAAGATGCCTTAATTTGTTCGGCGTTCTAGCACTAATCAGACTTTGAACTACTGACCCATGCTGTTCAACCTATTTGGACAAGCACTCTCTGCAAAACAAGTCTCCTTCTGGAATTGTTTCGCCGTCTAAGCCAACACACTCGTAGTGATACCACTGAAACCTGCATTCTTTTGCATCACAGCCAATCATAAAATCATCATCGTCCTTTCCACAGGGACAAAACCCGAAACGTGGATCTCCTATAGCACGCAAAATAATAGGAATTAAAAGTTTATTTCACATTCTTACTGTATATTCCGAAATGAAAAAGGGCGAAATAGGAGATGGATGACATGCAGTTTCCTTTAACAGAAGTATCTTACCAGTATCTCCAGTATGTTTCTTTGCGGCTCTGGTCGCTGCTGCCTTTACTGCACGCGCCCTTTCTGCAACGCCCCTTAAGTGGCCGAACCACATCTTCACCTCGTCCAGGCTAAGTAGAGTTTCCTGTGAACATCGTTCCATGACGCTGTCAGGAATCTTTGAGTGGTCTTTCAATTTTGAAAACTCTGCTTTTAAGAAAGCCGAGGGCGGCTGAATTTTTCGATTATACATGGGCTGATCCATAGCGAGTCCAATGCATTCTTCTGCTTTAAGGTAGTGACCTGAACAAAATGTCCCTTTGCACTGATTGCATTTGCCGCCCCATGGTCGTTTGGGGTCCTTCACAGGCATGGGGATAACAGATAGGATCGGGCCATCATCAAACCACTTAGGTTCAACAACAGCCTTTCCCTTTCTACACACCGGATGAATACAAGTTGGTTTATAGCATAAGTAAAGCAGGAAGACATACTGTTCAGGATAATCTTTGATATAATGATCATTTCGAACTTGCCAAACATTCTCAAAATAATTGTACTCTACAGGATTTGAGACTTTCAGCTGTTGTTTCGATTTTTTTGAACCATGTAAAAATGTCAGAAGGTTTTGCCATCTGTTCCCAAGATATCTTCCATACTCATCTTTATTGCCTTTAAAGAAGACGATGTTTGTTTTCCCAAAAGGAGCATTTTGAACCCTGTCAATGTACACAGATGCCGCAGTGTCCAGATTTGCTTTGAGCTTTTCTTCACTTAACCCACTTGCAGCCAAATTTGATCCATTTAACGTGGAGGGGATGAAGATATTACTATGTGCTCTCGCAATACAACCGTTAACTAGCTCTACCCTGTTCAAGAAACTTCCGCCACTGTTCCTGGCTGTTACACACATGCATACTTTTTCTTCCTTAAGATGGATCTCTGTCCATAGAAATTGAACTTCAAGTAATGAAGGACGCTCGTCTGAAGCACCGTCCACATGGATGCAATCCACTGTTTTGCCTGATAAATAATCCTTGAACTCTTCTGTTGTCTTAAGGAACTTTAAATCACTTGCATGCTGTGAAGGGTTTTTACCAAAGGAAACATGGTCTTTAACAATTCCTGCTGCCCTTTCATTAGAGGCGTCTGTCTCCATTAATAGGTAGGTGCTAGTTTGTAAAACCGAAGAATACTTGTTCACAAAGTCTGTTCTTGTGTGATTTCTTGCTCTACTGATAACACGATGTTGCGAATGTGTGTATGTGGTGTCAAGCCTGAAACCCGCCTGATCATCTCTGTTAAGAACTAGCTTTTTGGATGCATGTTGCAGCTGAAGCTTGTCCAGAATTTTGTACATCTTACAACTAAAGTGCGCATCTGGGTTAAATTTCAGGTTAAATCCCTTTCTCGCTCGTCTGCATGTAACCTTTGCTACATTCTTGTAACGCTTAGAGGAAAGTTTTCTTTTGTTTCATACAACACACAGTTCAACAACAATTCCGTAACCAATTTTGGTGTTATACTTTTCTTGCAAATGTGCTTGGATTGTCCTAAAGGATGCTTTCTGGCCCTTTTTCTTGTTACCGTCGAAAGTAGTAACACCGGTGCGTCTCCAAGAATCTGCTCCGCATCGCTTGCTTTCCACAAATTCCTCAATGTCCCGCCCAATATTCGGATACTTTTGAAGAATTGAACTTACTTTTTTGGGAACCTTTCTTTTGAGAAGACTGTTCTCTGCTATCAACTTCGCTGCCTGTCGTCTTGCTATCCTCTTAACAATGCCTACGTGTTTGTTAACCATTTCCTTCCCCTTTGCTGACCTCAGATTCAAATTGACCCAGTCCTCGGGATCATTGCTTTCCGAGTCTGTCAGACCTGTTGCATTATTAGCCATTACTCTCTCATCATTCAAATACGCTTGTCTCAATATTTCAATGGACTCTTTTCCCATGTCATTCAGGTCAAAAGCATCTCAATTTTCTTGAAAGTCAACTAACACTTGATCAATAACGTGGTGGCTGCTAGTGCGCATCAACAGCTTTAACTCTGCTATGAATGCAAACCAGTTTAAGTTGCTTTCTCATAACATAAGTAACAAATGTTCACTTGTAGGAGGAAGGTCTTTTGGTTGTTTATTTAAACCATCATCTGGGTCCACGTGGTTATGCACTGGTGCTGTGTCAGACTCATCGTCACTATCCTCACTGAGCCATTCAATTTGAGAATCGTTCTGATTTGTTGATGCTGTACTTTCACAGTCACTCTCACTTCCACTCATACAATCATACAATCCAAGGCACCGTAACGCTGACATTTCCCTAGCAGTAGCAAGGTCAGTTACCTCCCTTCTTATGGCTGTAGCTTGTTCTAGAGCACTTTGAACGTTGTTCTTCAAACTTGCGAGTTGCTGTATTCTAAGATGCTGCTTAGCTTTTGTGTTTGAATATCTACTTGCCTCACAAACAGCAAATTTTATTAACTTTCGGTCGCTTTCAGTCGATGCTAAACTGCAAAGGTCACGAAGAGTTTCCTTTGCGATTCCAGTCTTATCTAATTAGGTTTGCAAAGAAAACTTGTGAACAAGACTAGCCAGTGTCTGATAGTCAATCCCGTCATTCTTTTCAATGACATACAACTTCTGCATGCCAGGCTTCTGGCACAGTTTAAAGACGACTACAGGTAACTGCATGAAACGTTGTGTAGCATTGGATGACTGGTAGGTTGACGAAAAATGTTTCCGGTAAAGTTTTGAGATTTCGCAGACTCCAGAAACAATGATTTCCTTCGCAGCGTTGATTAATTGTGGGCACTCTCTACATTTATTCAAGTGCCGCTGAGAACACAGGGCAGACCTGCACAAAATAAAATCTTCCAGACACATATTCCTCAACTTTGATACGTAAATACCATCATCTGAAACTTTAGTTCCTTCACTCAAGTTAGTATTTACCTGTTTTAAATAGTTATAGTACATCGATTCGTCTAACCTACCGGTCAAATCTACAAAAAAGACTCTGCTGGAGCTACATTTTTCTTTTCCTCAACATCACTTACTACTTTGCTGACTTCACTTTCTTTGCTGATTTCTGCACTGTCTTCAACAGAATCAAGTACTTCAAGGATTTCTTCAGCATTTAATGCCTGCCCTTTATCCAATACTTCATCCAGAGTGCGCTGTGAAGAATTGAGCTGCTTACCATCTAGCTTATTCTTGGCTTCCTTGATTTGAGAGTTTCTCATTTTCTTTTGCTTGAGTGACTTTGCTTCTTTTTTTCTGGAGAGTCAACAGTTTATCATCTAGTTTCCACTTTCGTTGTCTTAGCGGAGTCATATCCTGTGTCAAGCTCCTTGCACGCTCATCTTGGTTTAGATTCCTGGCTTTTGCTCTGGATCTTTCAAGCAAGGACATTTCTAAATTTACTTCCTTTAAATCTTCTTCGATATTCGTTATTCTTTTTGCTCGCAATGATGGGGTGGAATGGACAATTCTTGGGATCGTGATTTATTTTTCGTGTATGAATAACCACTTTCATCCACTTTTGCCCTGGTCAAAGACTGCAGTTCACCTCTCTTGTGAACTAAGGATGGATTTTCCAGACAAATTTCATATGCAGCATCATTTAGAGCTTTTCTATATTTATACAAGAAAGAACCAGGAACTGCATTTGGGTAAATCTTGCTGTCCTCTCTCAACTTTTCAGGGTCTATTTTAACAGCCACCTCAATGTTTGATTTTGAACCACTTTGCTGAATCAAAAACAAAAACATGTGGTTTTAGATTTAAATTATTCTTAGGTGCGCAACGAAGTAACTGCTTGAAGCTACTTAACATTAATCCAAAAATACATTGGGGTGAGGTCTATATATATATTGTGTAGATATCAAATTTGAGGTCTGAAATACAATTTTTAATTTTGCACAATTACACAATATCTCTGCCTGCAGATCGTACCTGTAGAGTTGGACCCAACACAATCTGATTTCCCTGAAAGCAGATAGTTTTCTGGCCACCTGAAACAAACACAGACAAAAAATCACGGTCTGAGAGATGTAAATTTGGAAATATACACTGCAGTGATATAGACAAAATTACATCATACTTTGCTTTAAATTAGATTGCATTGACTCATCGGATTTTGAGGTTTCACTCACTTGATTGCCCACACCAACATCTAGGAAACATAGAGACACAGGATAAGTTCATCAGCATGATCAACATAGCATGTTCATTATTCAAGTTCATGTACATCCTATAAGAACTCCAGAATTATTGTGCACATAATAGTGAAAACCATGCAAACCTTCACAACTTTTCCATGCCTAACCCTAACCTAAACCCTAACCTAACCCTAACTTATTTTAAAAATAGAATAAAAACGGAAATCTTATTTTGAAGTATACTTTCTAGTAATTGCCTTATATCATATTTTGGTTTGACCATGGATAGTAAAAGACATGGATAGGAAACTAGCTGACGTGAGCTAATGTTTTCAATGGGATGATGCCGTTGAAACCCTAGTTGCAAACCAAATTCTCAAAAACAGCATGTTTAGCGATAATACAGCTACACATTTTAGTCTAAGAGCAAATAAATATTACTAGACCATTCTACGATGAAATCTCTAAGTATTCCCAGTCAATTTTAGCAAATATTTCAAGCACTAAACAGTGAAAAAATGCATCGCAAATTTCGTAAAAATTGGCGACGCCAATTTCGTAGCTACAAATGTTAAAAAATACAAAACAAAGACGAAAAACATTTACCTTGAATACTTTGTCGTGGCTTGGGCATGTTTTTAAAACAATTAGACTAGTTTATGCTTCAATATAACTCTTTTAAAGCGGAAAATATAGTGAAACAACAAAAATGCTGAGAACTTTGGCAATACATGTGACGTCACAGATTGCAACTAGGTTTAGACTGTGACGTCAGCTAGTTTCGTATCCAGTTATTTTACAATCCCTGGTTTGACCATAGGGAATATAATGTTGTTATAATATTAGTGTTTCCTTATCAAATATATTTCTCATAAAAAACAAGAAGCAAATAGATTGCCTGACATTTAGATGGGTGTAACTCTAGCTCCCACCTAGGACCAAATGGTGCCCTCCCTTATTCATTTTCACATGGAAGTATTAAAATACTAGAAGCTACTTAGGGACTGCATGCCTGAGTGCTCAGCAAATCAAGTTAGGTATTCACACATAAATTATATGTGCAATATGTATAATTTCACATTCAGTTCTGTGTAGACCGGGAAAGCAAGACTCTCCAGTCTCCACGTTTTGCAAACCTCACAAACAATTTCTGTTAATTATTTAAGTTAAACACAACAATTTTTTGTATTAAAATGTTTGAACATTTCTATCCAGTTTTGTTAAGATACACACACACACACACACATAAAAAGCATTAAACCTCTTGGTGAGGTAAAAATGGTCCCCCAAAAAGATCTACAGGGGCATGACGGCAAAATATGATGCTAGAGGCATTTTCTATAGTACACCATGTCAGTTCTTTTTATATATCTAGTCAAAATATTGTTAAAATACTATGTCCATAACTTGATATAACTCATATAACTAGATCTATTTTGTATTAGGTAGGTATTATCAAGAGGTGCTATGTAACATTATTTGGAAAATCATATAAAAATATACTCATAGTTATTTTGTTAGCCAAACTAAGAAATACTGAGTCATAGAAAGAGACAGAATTGGGGGTGCATGGGTGGGGGTGAGCTGTGGTACTGGGATAACAAGGGCACTTTCCATTAACATGGTCGGGCCAGTTAGACTGATAAAATTATTAAATGAAACACAAAATTATTGGACATCAGAGCAGTATGACAGTAAAATTTGGATCAAATCAGGACAAGCTCCATTTTGGCTATAGTTTCAAGAAACCTGGACCAGATCTTTTCATGGCTGGCCATTAAATGGAAAGCACCCCAATACACCTTCATGTACCACCTATGTCGATAAGTTGAAATGCTTTGTTGAGGGACATAGATGTAGAAACTACAATACTTGTCAATGATTATTTCTTAAGACAACTTTTAATATACAGTATAAATATACCCAAAAGCCCTGCCCAAACATTGTTTACAGGATAGATAGATATTTCGAGATTTCCAGATACCTTTTCTCAAAAGATCTTCATAGTTCTCAGCTATAATCATTTTCTTCAATGTGCGGTCTGCTGACCACACCCTGAAAGGTTTCATATCTATATTAAAATAGAAACACAAAACATAAAATAATTTATCATGTACTATTTAAAACATTATGCATATTTATTAAATATGTTAAATAGATGACCCAGATGGGCTTTTGTAAAACATGCAAATCAAAACAAAGTCAAAGGTATTACATTTTATGGCTGAAGAATCAGGATACAAGAAACTTTATTAAAACTCAGACTTCACATACTATTTCCATAAAAGATATGATACGCTTTTATATGATTTTTCTTTGTTTCCTCATGAGTTTTTGAAATATATTTAAAATTCGCCAATTGCAGATTTAATAAAGTATAAAAGAAATAAAAAGTTTTCTTACCTTTAATAGTTAGTACTTTTTGTTTAAACAAACATATCAAGGAAATAATCCGAAATATCAAACATCCAAGCCCAAGGCCAATACAGCACACGCATGAAAGAATTGTCGCCATGAAAACGTCTGCAATGTATCCGTGCTTCCGTTTTCAAATTTCGAATTTCCGCAATTCAATAAAATATCCATTCCCCGCTTTCGTCCCCGCATCGTCTACTGAAAGAGAAAATGTTGTCCAAGTCCCCCACCATCGGGGACATATTTACCATCAGGGACATATTTACCATCAAAACTGACGACTTTCCCCGCTAAATCCCCGCCCCCTCCCCGGTTGGGGGGGGGGGGATTTACATTGACTGGTGCATTAATTCTACTAGAAAAATTGGGGTTTGTCATTCACCCTTCGAAATCGGTGTTTATTCCTTGTCAAGAAATAACCTTTCTTGGTTTTTTGCTAAATTCTCATGAAATGACTATCCGCCTTACCGAGGAAAAGATAGCCAAACTAACTGTTCTTATTACAAACATTCTGTCATCTGCAAATAGAGTTAAAATCAGAATGGTTGCCCAGGTCATTGGCCAATATGGTAGCCTGTTTTCCAGCAGTTGAATTTGGCCCGTTATATTACCGTAGTCTTGAAAAAAGACCAAAAAGTCATGGTCATGGCGAGCGGTCATGTCTTTGTGAGCTCTTTGAATGTTCTTGTTATTTCTCTATTGATGCTCTGCACTGAATGTTGTGCACATGAAAACATAACAGGGCAAGAAACGCTTGTATGTGTGAGAAGTCTACAAGTGTGTGATCTTAACGAGAATAAAGAAAATTTGGCTGGCCATTCGAACGCTGGTATGTGCCATGTTGGAGACTGTGAACCGGATTGTATTATCTCCTGCAGAGATTCATCGCATGTGGAACAGGGAATCGCTTTTTCTGCTGTGTCTGATGTGGTTGTTGAGATAATAACTTTGAACTGTCCGAAAGAAACAGCGTTGTCAAGATTAAGAAATCTCGAGATTTGTGTTTATTTGTCTGGTTTTGGTTTCGTTCGCTTCAGTGAACGTTCTCTGATTTGCATACGTTTGCACACATTTCCTCATTGGGATTACACGCATAAGCGCTATTTGAGACGGAGGCTTAATTATTCATCAAACAACGTAGCAACTTTTAATCCATCTATTGTTTCATTGATTTTGCTTCGATGTGGCGATGTTGAAACACAACCGGGTCCTGTCAGAGAACAAACGTCTACAGAGTCTGGATGTTATTCTCGCAAAAACGAAAGGAAAATAAAAGTTGGACATTTAAATGTACGATCGTTAAAAAATCGTATACACCACACTCTTGTCAAGGAAACTGTGCTCTTACATAAATTCGACATTTTTACAATTTCTGAGTCTTGGCTGGATAATACTGTATCGGATACTGAACTTGATATTCTCGGCTATGCCCTTTATAGACAAGATCGCCAAATTTCTAAAGGCGGCGGTGTTTGTGTCTTTGTAAAGAACAACATAAAAGTATCACTGTTACCTGACATCTCGGCCATTAATAATGGATTTCAACAACTTTGGTTACAGGTGCAATTAAACAAATGCAAATCGCTGGTTTTGTGTGTTGCATATAGGCCACCAAACTCGCTTCCATCTCTGCTTACTGATTATTTTATGCCTAATGTAATCTTAGCAATGTCCAAATGCAAAGATTTGATTGTCCTGGGTGATCTAAACTGCGACATGTTACAGGAATCCAAACGCGAATCGCGTGTATTACTTGAAGTTTGTTCAAAGGAATCCATGAATAGTTGCTATTGATCCCATTTCTGATCCCTTATCCAGTCTTAAATGTTGACTTAATGCTTAACAGAAGAAAACAATTGTTAAATTAATCAGATGCTCTTCAAGTGGTCAATCTAAAGCAGACAAAACCATAAACATTTTAAAACCGTTTGGCATAATGTGGTATTTTTAAGTAGTTCAATGTGCTAACCATACACCAGAATATATATATTATTTAATGCACTAAATATATAATACATACTTTTTGTTGTTATAAGATATTCAAGGTACCACCGCCCAATCAATTTTGGGTTTGAATTTGAGGTCCATAACTTCAAATATAGGATTCGACAACTAAAAACATCTTGCATTCCAAATAAAGCAAGTGGGAATGTGTCTCTCATGAACCCCATTAATTTGTCATGACCATCACCTGAATGTGTATGATTTGGTCCCTAAAAACAAGATAATACGCAAATTAAAAAACTTCACAACTCCACTTATCACTTCACATAACCATGAATTTGACTCTCTAGTAGATACTCAGGAGTTTCAAGTTTGCCAGGGAATGGAGAATTTGACCTTTCAATTTTTTGTCAAAAGTGTGTGTAAATACAGATTTAGACTGGTGAACAAATGTATACCAAATTTGCAAATGGTTGATTTGTTACATTGTTTGTGCAAGGGATGGGGAAGGAGCATACTGTACTTGGTGCTGCTTTCCTCTTGTCCTTTGAAGTTGTAAATAGAGCAGTGAATCGCTATGCGAATTCTTACTTGATCATGGTCTATGAGAACGATGGGCTTTTTAACAACATTTGATTTTGATTTTTGAAACGAAAGTCGTATATAACTTGCTTTTTCTAAATCAAATGAGAACGTTGGGCTTTTTTCACAATTTGAAAGTTGAATTTCATTTTCATTTTGAAATGAAAATCGCATGTTGGTTTTTATTTTTAATTTTAATTCTTCAACAATTTTTTTTTAATTTTATATTTTTATTATGTTTTTTTTTAATTTAATAAATACTTTTTTTTGTTTTTTTATTTTATATTTTTATTATGTTTTTTTTAATTTCATAAATTTTTTAAAATATTTTTTATTTTATATTTTTATTATGTTTTTTTTTAATTTCATAAATTTTTTAAAATATTTTTTATTTTATATTTTTATTATGTTTTTTTTTAATTTCATAAATTTTTTAAAATATTTTTTATTTTATATTTTTATTATGTTTTTTTTAATTTCATAAATTTTTTAAAATATTTTTTATTTTATATTTTTATTATGTTTTTCTTAATTTCATAAATTTTTTAAAATATTTTTTATTTTATATTTTTATTATGTTTTTTTTAATTTCATAAATTTTTTAAAATATTTTTTATTTTGTATTTTTATTATTTTTTTTTAATTTCATAAATTTTTTAAAATATTTTTTATTTTATATTTTTATTATGTTTTTATAATTTCATGAATTTTTTAAAATATTTTTTATTTTATATTTTATTATGTTTTTTTTTAATTTCATAAATTCTTCTTTTTTTTGTTTATTTATATATATTTATGTTGAATATACGATGAGAACGATGGGCCACCATACTATAGTTAAAACTTCGTTGCCCGCTCTTACACTAAGAAAATAATATGGACATTTCACAGAACATTTTACTGTTAAAAACACAATAAGTACTACAGGTTTACAATAATAAATACTACAGGTTTACACGCGTGACACCTAACGAATTCGAGGTAAGATAGAACTGTAAGCTAGCGCAAGTTTGAAGAACTTAGCTTTCGATTACAGAATACGCCATTACAGTCTCATTGCCTCTGCTGTCTGTTACGTAGATAAATACGAGATTGTTACTGTGCAATAATAGCTGTGTATATGTCTATATGAAGCCTGGTTTTTAGGGTTGCCTTCTACCTTCGATTAAGTAATTTCGAGCATAGACAGATTACGTAATTTCTTTGAGTAAATACAAAGACAAAATAGCAAATAGTAAATACCATAGGCAGATTACGTAATTTCTGGGTTTTTTTAAAAAATTTTTCTGAGTTTACGAAATAAGCCGCGAGAAACAGATTTCTCATACTGGGGGTGTCTGTCTGAGAATTGGATAAAGTCACGTGTTAAGTGCCTTTAGCATCATGTTGCAGTGTGGGATTGGTGGATAGTAGTGTTTCTGGGTTAGATTCACACTAGTTTTCAATTTGTTAAGGTCATGTATATATAGCATGGTTTCGAAATTTGGGAAAAACATGCACTCGTGAGTTTTTCAGAGAAGATCAAATTTCACGAGAAACCATACTCTTACTTATTAATAATGTACATGAAAAGTTATGTAGTCACGTGCGTAAGTCGCACTTAGAAATTAAGAAATTAAAAAATTAAGAAATTTGAAAAATAAAAAATTTAAAAAGTTGAGAAAATTATTTTATTCGCACTGTATTTCTTTTTCTGCCCTGTATTTCGTTTCTTGGCATTGTATTTCGAAAATATTGCATTGCTCTTTGCCAATCAGAATTGAGAAATGTTTTCATGTATATTATTAGAACTGTTATAGTATGGAAAAAACATGCACGAGTAAATTTTTGAAAGACGTTTGAAATTGCACGGGTCCAAAAGTGACAGAACAAATGGCAACCCAGTGAGATAATTGACGGGCATTGTTTTTAATACATGTATCGCGATATTATTGAATATTATGAAAATTTCCTAGACGATAATCGTGATATGATTTGTTAAAATATCGTCCAACCCAACCGGAGTTTCGAAACATTGTGTCGTAAACTGTAATCTCTACTAATAATACTAATAATACTAATTATAATACCAATAATACAAATAATGCTAATAATACTAATAATTCTAATAATACTAATAATACTAATAATACTAATAATACTAATACTAATAATACTAATAATACTAATAATACTAAAATAAAATATACACGCCTGGTTTTTTCCTGCTAGCAAGATGTAAACAAGGCAAGGGGTCTATAGGATTCTTTTACTTTTTCGCGTTCAACATAGCGATTCAGGGTAAGGGAATAAACATAGTACATGCAAAGTATATTTAAATTGGTTATAAAAGTGGTGTATATCCAATGCGAAAAACACTTCACTCATCGTCTACAAATATCATGCAGAACCGTATACTACTGTATGCTGTATTCTGGGGTCGCGTATCGATTTCAAGCCATTATCGTGCATGGACAATTTAGTCCCTGGAACTCCAAAGCTATAACATCCCTCAATTTTTCTCCGACAATGCTTTTTAATGTGAAATTATAAACGCCACGGCCTTTTGTGGACATCGCTGTATAAGCGACTTTTAGCTATCACAAATAACTGATAAATTAAGCCTGGTTCACACGAATAAGCATAAACGCGAACACGAAAGAAAATTTTACCTTCGGGATTTACAAAGATAAAGCAAACAGAATTTTCTTTACAAAGTCTTATGTTTTCCTTAGCTTGCACTTATGTCGAAGGTTTATGTTGCATGCTTCACTGCATTTCCCTATTTTGCGTTTTGTCTTTTCTTATGCTTGTGGTTATCTCCTGTTTGTGAACCAGGCTTTAGGCTTCTTTCCAAATCCTATTGGCAACACGGCCAATACGTGGGCAGTAGACTCGATTCATTTTCCTTTTCTTCACGCTTTAATATTGAAACTGTGAGGCCTACTTTGGGGGCCAAGGTCGCCGTTATTATGTGCAACATTGTGCGACATTAGGCGACATTGGCAATTTTCAAAGAAAAGTAGTGTGCGTCGCTGGGCGAAACTGGGCGACATTGGGCGACATTGGACAAAACTGAACAGTAATATCCAGATAACGTCAAATATTATAATTCACAAATTATGCATCTACATAGAAAATACAACAGTAAATATCAAAATATAATTTAGTTATCAAAAATTGGTTCCTGTGGCAAAGAACACAATTAGTTTATTACAAATAGCAAAAATAACAAGGAACATTTATCTAACTGCTAGCCTGACAATTTACTCAAAGTTTATACCGTAGTACACATACATGCCCATGCAGTGCATGGTACATTTACAGTATCATGGAACTCTGACTTCTCATTAAATTGACTGATGTAAACACCTCATAGAGTTTTAAAACCTGTTTATGGACTGTGGTATGCAGTGATGGAAGTGAAAGAATTGGCATTTAAGGTAAATAAATTGTCAGCTAGCTAGCTATCATAAACGTGTACCATGTAAATCATGTACCACCATGACCATGCTTGAAATCTAACCCACCAAACTGGCAAACAAATATCTCAAATAGTGATAACTGTCATAACTATAAATCTTATAGTTTCAATAAAAAATAGAATTTACTTTCAAAGCAAACAGATAGAAAAAAGTTTAATCCATATACATTTGTATAAATATACTGACTTACTTTACCAAAATTAGATGACAGTTCCTTTACTTTAACTGAACTAATAAATAACAAGACGCTCTGTGGAGCGTTAACTCGCTGGGGCTACACAACTGACGCACATTACTGTTAAGATCTAAAGGCTGATTTCCACTGGCACTGTTGCGTTTTTCGTACGCACGTACACGCACGTAAAACTTTGAATCCTTCTATTTTTAAATATTTTAGAAATAAGTTAACAAATTCATACTAAAACTTGCGGAGCAGTAAATTCAATCTCGTCCTCGGGAAGGAACGCGAGGCTCTGGGATAATCCGTTTCAGGGAGGAATCTGATTGGCCGTTGAAATGGAATGCGTAGTTCAATCTTAGCCAGGATTCCTGGCTTCCGGCAACGGATTATCCCAGAGCCTCGCGTTCCTTCCCGAGGATCGCAGGCTCGGGGAACGAGATTGCGTTTATGCCCACAAGTAAAGTTATATTTTATAGTACGCTACATTCTTCTGTCGGCCACCAGTTTAAAACGTTCAAAATAAAATATTTTGGGGCTTTTGGGCTCAAAATATCATCAAAATGAAGAGAGAAGTGAGGCGAATCCACTGGTGTACGGCCGAAAAAGAAAAAAACAATGATACCAAAGTTATCAAGGATCAAACGTACAGCATCTTTTATAATTTGAGCGATTTCTCAACAAATAATACAATTTCGCTTGGCTTCCAAAGACAAAGCCAGAGGCCATAAATCACTAGAATACTGTTGTCAGTTGTTTTGTAATACATTTGACATCCGTAGGTACAATTTCTCATCCGTAAGTACAATTTCTTACGTTGAATCGAACGGTGGTATTTTTATTCTTATTGTGCCATTAATTAGGCAATACAAGGTCAAGGTCAAGGACAAACGTATTGCGAGTGATTTGATGTCAACAAATACAATTTCGCTTGATTTTCAAAGGCCATAAATCGCTAGAATGCTGATGTTTAGTGATACATTTGACATCCGTATTATAAAGTACAATTTCTTACGCTGAATCGAACGGTGGTATTTTTATCCTTATTGCGCCATTTATAAGAGGCATTACAAATACAATATCATGTTTCGCACTTAGTACACTACAGACAGTTTTCACGGACTGTTGTTCGATAAATTTTATATTGATATGACACCAATATGCTTCTCATAAAGTAGTTATAACTTAAACTGCACAACGTAGTTTTAATAAATAACCTTTTACCTTGAAATTGTCTTTGGCTCCTTTATATTCAGATTCAGTATATTATAATCGTGCACGGGAATTCAACGATCCAAATTTCAAATTTTCAGAATCGTGCACCAAGAAAAACGCATTAAATAAACTAGCATGAATGTCCAGAGTTAGACACAAAGCAAAGTCCATAGAAAACAGGTACAATTCGGCCAAATTTTTCACGAAATGCGGCCCGGAATTGTTTGAAACATTTTGCCCACTCCGCGAAAGGCCCCGCCATTTTGATCAAGCAGCTCATTAATATTCTATTTTGTGGCTATCGACGATCCATGATCCGTGATCCGTGACAAATGCAAGTCGAAACCTATACTCGTCTGGGGCACAGGGTGCCCCAGCGAGTAATTAAATTCCTTTTATCCAAAACCTCAGAGACCTCAACCTCGTACCCAGGGCTTCTGCGCTTATTGCTCTCAGAAGCCCTGGGATAATTCAACTCAGAACGTGATTTGATTGGTCAATGCGAATACAATGAAAGTACCGGAAGTTATTCATTAACCGGGTGATATTTTGGCAACATGTCTGCTATCACAAGGAGTATACACTATACAAAAGTTAAATGCTGGTTTTTGCATGAAAATACTTTTTTGAACCAAATTCTGGGCTATTTTGAAAAGAGCAAAAGAAGAAATGGACTATTTGTATTTGTAAATAAGCAAGAATGGCGAACAAAGTAAAAAATTTAATTAACATAATAAAGCGAAACATTTCTCGTTCGAAAATTGAAATTTCAAGTATAAATCTACGACTTCAACCACGATATTCAATGTAAATATTACATAATAAAGTTTTTAATACCTTTTTTACCTTTATTTGATAAATTGTGTGTTCTATATTTATTGCATTTTGTATTGGAATAGGATAAATTATGAATTAAACACAAATATTTAAATTTACAAATTATTCCCAATTTGAGGATGCTAGGTGCACTGGCTCAGAGTTTGTATTAGTGCCTATTTATTGAGTTATTAGTGCCTCTAAATCTCTAATGTACAAACATTGTAATCTGTTACTTAATACCATAAAGAAACTGTTGATAGCACATATATTAAATGACTATTAATCAAAATGAACTAAATTTTCGACCATTATATAGCATATTTCCCCCAATATTGAGGGAATAATTTCTCATATTTATTTTTATAATAAGCCAATATTGCCCAACTGTGAAGTAAATATTGCCCGACTGGCCTAGTCTGCCCAACAATTGAGCCCAGCCCTGTATGCCTATGACCAGGCCTACAAGTGGACTCCCAACCTGATTGGTCACAATTTTTCTTTCTCCATAATTTCCCCTCCCCATGTACAAGGATTGACAATTTGACAGTTTGATTAGATTGGAAAAAAAAAACACAGTTATATTGGGTCATTCCAGAAAACACCCATACCACTCCCACAGAGGAAATTGAAAGTTAATCCCTTCTACCCCTTTGGATGTCCTAATACATTTACTATTATCAGAAACAATTTTTCCCCCTCCCCCTCTGAATGGCAGAAATTTCCTCTGTGGGGGGAATGTGGATATTTTCTGGAACGACCTATTTGAGAAATACTTTTGCACAAATTTTAAATTTTCTTACAATTTTCTTGTATGTCAGAACACTGTTCTAAGTTGCAACTAAAATTCAGAGGTCTAAAAGGCTCAAGTCAATCCCAGTGGTGTAACCAGAGGGGGTGTGGGGGGGGGGAATATTTTAAATGTTCGGAAAGGCGGAATATTTTAAATGTTCGGGCGGAAAGAAATTTGCCCGACTTTTCGGGATTATGCCCGACTAGTACCTAAAAATTTTTTTCCCGAAAAATTATTTCGGCGACCTCCCCCCCCCATTTTCGGTCAGTGTACCAATTTAGGGGTCAAAAAATTTTTCCGGACAAACCATAATTTTTCGGAATAACACACAAATTTTCCAAACAACACAAAATTGACCACAAAATTTACTGAATTTTCGACTAAATTGACAGAATTTGTCCCATTTATTTTTATTACAAACCAAAATTGCCCCGACTGTTGATCGAATATTGCCCGACTGCCCAAAAAACTGGGGTGGCTACCGCCCCCCCCCTGCCCGTTGCGCCTATGATTAGAGTTGAACATGTGTTAACTGCAAGGTTATTTCAAATCACCAAAACACATTAAAATAGCCCCCCAAAATGGCACTTTATTAACTAGAATTTAAAGAGTCTACATTGTACTATATTATACATGGATAGCTTGGGAGTCCAAATATATTTTTCATACTAACAAACTTTATTCAAACTAGTGCAGGCCCCTCCTGGGGATTTCAGTCCCCCTTGAAGGCCTTAATTAGAAATTCTGGCTACATCACTGCTCAATTCTATTGCCAATGATGGTGTTAGCATGATTAGACAGAGTAGGTTAACAAACTTAGTGTGTATTATGAGATAATCCATTGAACACCAATGATCTATCCCAACATATAAAATCATGTGGTGGATCCAGCAAAGTTTTTGGGGGGGGTGCTAACCAATGACAAAACGAGCGCCGAAGGCGCGAAATTTCTAGGGTGGTCCGGCGGCGTACTACCACGGAAAATTTTTTAAATTTGGGTCTCTGAAATGGCATTTCCAGCATTCTGAGAAAACATTCTGGAAAATTTTTAGATTCTCAAAACATTTAAAAATTCAGAATATTTAATATTGGCTATTCCACTATTGTCAACTAGTGATATGCAACTGAATTCCTTAACATAAGTTGGTTAGAATTAGGATAAACATCATTTTTGCACCCCCCCCCCATGCACCCCTGTTGACCAGAGCCTGGGGGGGGGTGCATACCAGAGTAAAATAAAAAGTAAGACACAATGTATAACTTAATAGGTAAGGTTAATGGCCAGAACTAAATGATAAACAATATTTTATAATAAACCCAAATTAGTTCAGCACCATTGGTTCTTATAACACTGTTCATCCCAATACTAGAACATCTTAACAAAAGTTGAAGTTTCATCCAATGACATGTATGCTTCTAACCATGCTGTCCATGCAGCTATCTGACAGTTTTTAATTTTCAACATTGATTCCCAAAGCCATTATTCTCAAGATTTGCCAAAAAGGTTTTCCAAATATTAAAGTACAGAATTATATTACATCACTCATCACTGTTCATTTTACATTCTTCAAGTAGATCCATGTTTACAGTACAGTATATCTTGTGCATTTATAATTAAATCTTGCAATATCTTGTTCAAAACCCTCAAATCCAAGATAATCGGCAGCCAGCCATGTTACCAGTAAGATTTCTAGTCTGTTAATTTTGAAATGACCAAGGTTGTACTCGAATATAAATGTTTATACTTTAATTATTGAATAGCCCCTGTATATCGCTGACAAGGTATGCTGTTGTCGCGATATAAGATGTTCTTTTGCTCGCCAAAGGGCTAATTTTACGCATAATTGTATCTCTAAATTGATCATTCCTGACTTTAGATTCCAAAAGCCACGCGAGAAGCAGTTTAAGACGTCTTTACAAGTCCAAATATATCATAAATTGCAACAAATAATCCATTCTCACTCCTTGCGTAAAAATATGCCCAGTCAGCGTTTTTAGCTGGAGCTACTGTTTACTTCCGCTTCCGGGGGCACCACTGTTCTATGGTGTTCCGGTTTGGATTATCCCAGCAGGCTGCTCCATTTACTGTTCGGAGTACTCCGGATTTTCGGAACACTAATTAAATCGAACCAATAATGGTCACATGACTGTTCTGACGGTCACATGACTGTTCTAGCTACCCCTACTTTTGAGTAGGGGCAGTCAGAACAGTCATGTGACCGTTTTCGGTTCGATTCGATTAGTGTTCCGAAAATCCGGAGTACTCCGAACCGCGGTAAATGGAGCAGCCTGCAGGGCTTCTGAGAGCAATAAGCGCAGAAGCCCTGGGTACGAGGTTGATAACTCCTATGAAACAGAAAGTTGAAACATTCTGAAAGAAGCTCGATTAATATTGACCAAAGTCTAGTTCATATGCAAAATATGAGCTAAATCTATTTCTCCTTCCCCAAACCAGTGAGTGGATTTTACTGAGAGGCCCTCTTAAGTTGACTGGCTTTTGAGTCATATTATTTACTCCGGCATTGTTTTCGTTCCCTATTGACGCGGTTACGAAGACTTTTAAATAACTGGTCATGTCCTTTCGCTAATGCTTTTTGACCTTGCTGAATTAGGGATTTCAAATGTTGGGTCATCCATGGTGGGTCATCGAGCCGTTTCTTTATAGTTTTTTTGTGGGAAGGAGAATGTCCATCCCAAATCGAATAATTGATTCAAAGGCAGACCATTTTTCATCACATGACGAAAGGGAATCAAGGATTGACCAGTCAAATTCAGTAATGAAGGTGCTGATAGCTGCTTTGTTTCTCGGGTGTTGGTTGCGAACTTGAGAAATATCATATTTTCTTCTTCCTACGACCTTGTGTTTAGGGATCGAAAGGATAGTAAAATGGTCGGAGAGACAAAAAGGTGGGAGTTTGACTGGCGGTAGGTAAAATTTAGCCAAGTTAGCTAGGATTAGATAAAGGGTTTTCCTTCCACGAGTCGGTTCAAGTCCTACAGAAGTCAAGGGTGGTTCAAGTCCTACAGAAGTCATCGCACGAAGCTCCTCGCAGCTCGCTAGTCGCTGCGAGTGCTTTATCTAATTAAAATTTACTCTTAAGCATTGTGATTGGATGAAAGTGCTCATGCTTGGATTGCTTGCACTCGCAGCGAGTTGCGAGGAGCTTCGTGCGAGGACTGGAAATCTGCCTTTAGTAAGTTGCGATAAGCTTCCAACAACGAGTAAGTAGTCTAGTGGTATAGCCTGCAGGCTGTGTAATGTTCCATTGAGGTACAGGTCGTACACTAGTCGTTTTGTGATTCGAAATGTGTCGAATATTAATTATACAAAGAGCAAAAAATATAAGGTGAATAAGTTGCGATAGGCTTTCAACAACGAGCAAGTGGTCTAATGGTAAATACTGCAGGCTGTGTAATTTGCCATTGCGGTTCAAATCCTACAGAAGTCGATCGTTTTGTGAAATTCGAAATGTGTATTGCATTAATTATGCAATCTAGAGGAAATGTTTAAGGTGAATAAGTTGCTATAGCCCTTCAACAACGAGCATGTGGTCTAGTGGTAAAGACTGCAGGTTGTGTTATGTAAGTCCTACAGAAGTCAAGTTGCGATTCGAAATTGCTTGAATTTTAATTATACAAGATACAGGAAGAAGGTTAAGCTGAAAAAGTTACGGTAGGATTCCAACAACGAGCAAATGGTCTAGTGGTAAAGAATACAGGCTGTATAATCTACCACTGCGGTTCAAGTCTCTCTCCTCCGCAGAGCCTCCTTCAACCTCGTTCCCAGGCTCTTTGCTCTTGGGAAGCAAAGACTCTGGTCGGAGCTGGTCACGTGAACCCCCAGATTTTGGGGGTAAATTGAATTTGACCTCAGGGAGGGGTAGTAGAGGAGTCTGTTTGTTGCGTTTGGAAAATTGCAACTTTATGTGTTATAATTTTGGGTGATAAAAATGTAATTTGCAACAAAGGATTGTGAAAGGAACTGTTTTCAATTGTACCGATCATGACAAGACTTCCTGCTGTACTGAATGTCATCAATAATAAGTGTTGCGGTACATTTCAAGCGAGAAGCTGGGTCATATTTCACTTGCAAGGAAAGCACTCCACACGCATCTGGCTTGCGAAGTTTAGCACCTATCGCCGTAGAAACATACATATCTTCTACACAGAATGATCGATCAAACGGTATTAAACGAACGATATGGTTCTTTATTGTTGAAGTGTATCCTGTCCGATATTCAAAACAAAAGATTTATTTTATAACGGGATCCTTTGATTTCCCAAACATCGCCAACATGTGTAAACAATAGTGCTATTTTGACTGTAAAAGCACAGGATGAAAACCCGTTATGGACTGGCTATAAAATTCATTTCATTTACATTGCTGAAACTCAACGATCAAGAAAAATAATGTCGAAGTGTAGCTAGCTATCTGTTATCACACAAACGCCAAGACTCCTCCGTGCGTTTCCGTGCGTGCGGTACAACTTGAATATCTAAGACGATATATGCACCAGACACTGGTATTGTACTTTATATAAATTATTTCATATTTTGTGTATACAGTAATTTGCAACATGTATAATATTAGACCTTTCATTGACATTGGCATTGTCCATTGAGGGCTTTATTGAAGAATAATCCAGCTTTTTTAGACTTGTATAGCGACATTTTAGAAGTTTAATCTGTTTTACCAAAAAATATTGGAGGCAAACAACCTATCAATCAATGGAAACTTTAAAAGGTTTGTTACAGTAAAACTCATTAATATAAGCGAGACTTCATACGTGTGCATCATATACAGTTTATGAATTATGTATATCCCTGATAAAACGTAGGACACTTTATACCAGATGTAATAAAAAATACTTTGCTAAACCTTTTCTGCTGTCATTCCTTTGCATTTAAGGGGAGAGGGTAAATGGCGATAGAATTTATAGGAGATGCTGTGCAATATTTTGGCTTCAACAAACAGGTACTCGTGCAGACAAAAAAGGAAATTCATGCAGTTGTGAATTGTCGTATGTCAGCTGTGCACTGTCGATTTCAAACAATTTTGTACGTTATATTTTATCTTCCTGGTGTTTAATATAAACGATGATAACCTTTTAAAAAAATCTAGAGCAATATGTCTATAAACAGTTTTAGAATCAATAGAATGGACATTCAATGTGTATTTGGCTTGTGTCCAAATGTGTCACGTTTTAAAAAGACCGGCAAGGCGCTAATCCTACGACCTATAAACAGTCGATTTTGAGACATCTGTTTAACAAAATTTATACTGTGTCCATATCAGAACAATTCATTGGCATATTATAAGCATATTATAAATATCAGAGCCAGAACAGAAACGTACGCGTGAAATTTAACTACGCCCGAACCGGCGAACCCCGAGAAAATAAAAATATTTCAATGCGTACAGACGGTACATTCATACGTTCTCGTTGCTTGATTTCCTGAATTTTCTGTTGCTATAAGAATCTGCATTTTAGCATGTTCGTATAATTTAAAAGCAAACAGAAACCAATTTAGCAAGTGGTTTGAAGTATATATGATTCTCGAAGATGAATTAGATGATTGTACAGAACGGCCACTCCTTGCAATCGAAGTGCGAAGTGCGGAAGTGGAAACATGTAATATGAGACTTTTCCATCCCCCTCTTGGACTATCAATTTTCTATGGGTCACGTGACCAGCTCCGACCAGGGTCTTTGCTTCCCAAGAGCAAAGAGCCTGGGAACGAGGTTGAGCCTCCTTAAGTATTTACAAAAACTTACATGAAGTTTCCAGAATAAAAGTGAGCGCGCGCGGTGTGATAGGAAGATTGAAATGAAGTTGGGGAGGCTCTGCCAGTTAATGCGACGAAGTATGGTTTTTGAACCAAACTAGCTGTTTGACCTTTTTTTAAACTTGAAATCGACGGAAATGTGAAAGAAATTGAAATGAATCTTCATAATCTGAGTATCGAAGTTCAATAGAGTCATTTTTATGAAGAAATGTTGCAACTAAGAGGATATTTATAATTAGACAGCTCGTACCATTGATATTCGTTTGCAATTTCTCAATATTTTTCGATGCAAGGGACAGAAGAAGAGATTGATATTTAATTCACCCCAGGATACTCAAGTACCATGGTGTGGCGCATGCGCGGTAGACTTAGAATATGACATCGTGCGGTGAGAAGGAGGAGAAGGGCGAGGGAACAGAACTCCCGATTTTTGTCCCACTCCGCATACGGCGGGTCAGATCGTTTACCTGAGCACGAAGTCTCAGCCGGACTTGCCCGGACACGATCCTTCCTCCATAGCACCCAAAGGCTTTGAGTGGTACCACTAGACTACCGTGTCTAGTGGTACCACTAGACTACCATATCAAACACCTCACAAAGCCGAAGTCTGCGAGATAAGTCCACATAAATAGCGACTTTTTATAATTTTTTGGACAATTGATGGTAAATTTGCTTTGTAAATGATTAGTTTATTTTGAAAAATTGCTTTTCACATTGTTTTAATAGTCTGCATTGGTTAACGAGAATTGGATGCCACCCAAAAATGGCGGATATTCGTCATCGTGAGAAAGGCTAATTATCTCATAACCCGGAATCTGAATCATGTTATTTTGAATTGTCTCATCTAATCTCGTTTCATTTAAACTTAGTATTTCAAATCGGGTAGTTGTTGGAGAAATAATTTTAATTCGTCTAAATGTTTTGGAAGGCTAGTTATATTCACATGGGCAAAATCACAAGGTCATCTCACTGATCTGAAAAATATACCTGTTTGCCAGGAGTGAAGGAAGCAAAGATTAAAAAAAAAACATGCATGACAGAAAGCTTGGACATCTTTTTACACTGAATAAGATGGAAATCACCTTGCTTTTCAAATTCTAAAGAAAGTGTGAGAAATCCTGAAGCACAGGGTAAGTTTGTTTTTACTGTTTATGTGTGACTTTGCTGTCCAATTTTCGGCGGACTTTTCGCCTGAACTGGCTGAAGGCCTTGAATATGTACAGCTTTCCTTTTGATTCATGTCTATGACTATATGTGAAAGTTAACTTGTTTTAATTTCAGTTTATAAAAGAAAGAAGAAAATTATTTTCAAGAGCTACCTGTAAAATTTAAATTTATTTCATTACAAAGTACGAGTAATTTTACTAATAAGTTGAAGAGTTTATAATTATCGGCAAAAAGCAGTTAATTTCAACGAACATTTAAAAACGTTTTACGAAGCGTTTCGTGGTAATTTTACATAAAAATAAAGCCCATACAAAGCCAAATAAGTTATCTATACTTAAACTTTATATATAATATAAATCGATAGTTCTGTGGTTAAAAGTGTAACACATGAATTTATTTTTGCCGTTTGAAGAAAAAACTGAGAAAACAATTATCGAGTTGCCATGGCTAACGTTAAACGTTAACATGACGCGAGCAACGCGAGCTTGCGTTCCGTGTTGGCGTTATTAAGTACTTCATGTTGAAACAATTATGGAATATGTGGGCGAGGGGTTGTTGCCACTGATCTGAAATAAGACTGGATAACGCATCTATTATTATTATTTTAAAAATGAACTCTTTTGTAACCAAAATGTTAAATTATAGAAGTTCTTAACAACATGAAGTTATGGCTTAGAAATATTATACTATAACTATATTACAATAAGAATAACTTGTGATGGCTAAATACTAAAATAATTTAGTTATAATCCTACTATTCTTTTTAAAAATAATTTGGGGAAAAAGGACTGTTTAAAGCGGTCCGTTTTGCAGACATAATTATTAAATTTACACGTTAATCTTAAGTCATAATTTGATGTATATGGGTCTGGAAACATATTAGAATGTTAGGGATTGTAATCCAAGTGATTATATACATTTTAAGACCTGTCCAGGAACGACTGCGAAAAATGCAGCACAAGGTCCTCTGGTAGGAATTGAACCTACGGCCCTGCGATTCCGGTGCAGCGCTCTAACCAACTGAGCTACAGAGGCCAGCTGTTGAGCTGTAACCGTAAGTTCATGTATATATAGGTAAACGGGTGTGCGGGTTGTGATAAGGTGGACTTGAATGATGTGGTTCCTTGCACTTCAGTCCGTCATTTTATCATTCAGTATTCATATTTTGTCTAAAGAATTGGTCGCAAAGGTTTTCACGCCGCGGTCGTACAGTGTAGTGATAACTGTAATCTTTAATGCCTCGCCATAACTTGAAAAGGGGACAATGATCTTTAGCGTGCGTTTCTGGATTCGTTCTATGTCTTCAGATAAAAAAATTTTGAATGCTATAATGCCACGCTTGGCAAGCATACTCAAGTATCGGTCTTATTACAGTAATGTACACAGCGATCTTCGTATACGCATTAGACCGTTTTAGTAACCTCAGCATATACAGTCGTCTACTTAACGATATTATCCACGTGTATATTCCATCTTAAGTTATTTTGGACAACGAGACCTAAAATCTTTTTCGATTCGACGAGCTTACTAGTGATTCGGTTACCAGACACAGTCAGAGGTTCAAAAGATCTTTTATCTTTAGCAAAATCGATTATTAGCTCTTTGAATTTGGAAATATTAAGTTTCGTGTTATTATTAATAGTCCAAGTAGTCACGTCATTCACTACATCTTAAATGGTGAGATGGGCAATTTGGTCTGATACATTCAGTGACATTAGTATCGTCGACGTACTTCCAACGGTCTTGCCATTCTTCAAGTAAGTCGTTTACGAGGGTGGGTTGACACAAAATTTTTGTAGTTCGCTATAACTACAGCTACTTCAAAAATATGTAGTCAGCTACAACTACTGTTACTTTTGAACAAAGGTAGTTCGCTACTGACTACAGCTACTGCTTAAAAAATGTAGCGAACTATTTCGCTATTTCGCTACGCTATATTTTTTAGTTTTACTGTATTCGGAGCATCCACTAACTCAGGCTGAAATGTAACCTATAACAAATCGACTTACGAGTAGCAACAGTAAACACAAAGCAACATTTTTGTAAGCGCTACAGTCTTCAAGAGTGCAAATTGATAATTGAGTATTGACTTTAAGCAAACCGTGTTTCAATATCATCCCATTCTATCAAGGTGCTAACAATTTTTTAAAAAACTCATTAATAATTCAAAACACAAAGAAAAATCATAAGCGTGTCGTGGTTTTATATGTGATAAAAAATCACGTTAATTTACATAAACTTTAGCTTTGGTTTTCTCGGTTTAGACAAAGTTTATTTTAAAAATTACTTCGGCAATGAACTCGTATAAGATGAGTCGTTTTTTAAGCTATTTAAAGCACTTGTAGTCGTGTTTTATCACATATAAAACACTCCGCTACGCGTCGTGTTTTATATGTGATAAAACACTCCTACGCGTGCTTTAAATAGTATAAAAAGTAGCGAATAGCGATTCGCTGTATGAAAAGTAGTCAACTACTTGGCTACTTTTAGGCAAAATGTAGTTAGCTATAACTACAGCTACTGTTTTATAAAAGTAGTAAAAAACTACTGGCTACTTGAAAATTGTAGTTCGCTACAGTAGCGAACTACAACTACTTCGCTACTACCCACCCTTGGTCGTTTATCATGACCAAGAAAAGGATTTGTCCCAGTGCGGTTCCTTGGGGCACTCCGCCATTAACTCTTTGCCACTCGGACACAAAAAGGCCAATTTTGACACGTTGCTCTCTTTCTGTTAGGAAGTTTTTAATTAATCCAGCTAATTGTAATTGGTGGGACTTCCATGGAAGATAGTTTTCGAAGAAAATTTTATGGTCAATATGGTCAAAAGCCTTAGCGAAATCCAATAGGAAGATCCTTAACATTTTTTAGCTCATCGGATCTATTGAGTAGATGGTGAATGAAGCTCAAAAGTGCGTGAGTTGTCGATGATCTCTTTAGCGAACCATATTGCCGCTTATCAATCTTATCAATAATCGATTTCATCAGCGAATCAGCAATGAATCGTTCACATATTTTAGCTAAGGTAGGTGTAAGAGAAATTGGTCGCAAATCCGTACTAATATCATTTAAATTCTTTAATTTTTGAATCGGAATAACATCCGCTTTTTTCCAGATAGTAGGGACCAATGATTGTTGTATGGACTATAATTTCAATTAGACTTTAGGACCCAGTTAGGAACATGGTCAGGACCCGACGACTTTGTAATTGCGGATAATTTGCGATAAACGTCAATTTCGCTAATAATAGTTTAGGTGGAATTTCAGGATAATCGATTTCGTGTTGTATGCCGACAGGAGTACTATATAACGGGTCTAAGGTGTTTGGTAATAGAGAGGAAGGCAGCGTTCAGTATTTTCTCAGTAAGTTCATTGCCGCTGATAGTCCTGTCTTCCGAGACGATAGACAGTGGTACTTGCTTTTTAGGGTAGCCTGCTAATTGTTTAACAGTGTCCCACCATTTCTTATTATTGTTCTTAGATTTCAACTCATTTAACTTAGTATTGAGGAAGGTAGATTTTAGTCTTTTACACTCTCTAACACACTGATTTCGGAGTTTGCAATAGAGTGTACGATTACCTTGACGGAAAGCCTTTTGCCGCTTTGCAATAAGATTTTTGTAGCTGGGGGTTATCCAAGGTTTATCGCTGGTATGCAGCTTGATAGACTTAGCTTCTTTGGTAAAAAATAGTCTAGTCCGGATTCAATGACATTATGGAACATATTTAATTTCGTTTCATATGACACAGTTTGATACAAACCCAACCAATTAACTTTCGTTAGCCATGCATTCACTGAAAGCAGGTTTTGCACTCACGTTTCCTTGCCGAATAATACTTTATTATGCTGGTTCTGTCTGTTAATCTTTTGCACTTTGGAGGGAAAATAATACAGAGTTATGGTCGCTACGACCAAGTGGTGCAATAATACGGACTGGGGAACAAAAATCACTCATATTTGTTAAGATCAAATCCAACGTAGCTTCGTTTCTTGTGGGGGCCTTGGCAACTTGCTTTAGAGAAGTGTCTAAGCAGAGATGAAATCGGGCACCTGTTGAAATCCCCAACGAGAAAAATGCTTGCATTTGGATATATGACGAGTGCAAGGTCAAGTTTTGCAATTATAGATGATCGATAAACGCTTTATTGTCGCCACATGGAGGGTTATAAGCTACGCAAACGATCAGACACGAAAATCCTCGAAAAAGTCTATGTGGTCGGATATGTAACCAAAGTGTCTCAAAATTGCCATCATGTAACTCTGTTAGTACTTTAAAAGGGTACGATTTAACAAAAGCGCAAACCGCTCCACCAGTTCTTGAAACCCTGTCACGTCTAGCCACTGAATAGGTGGTTATATGGACAGCTGCATCGTCGATATTATCGTTCAACCATGCTTCTGTAATGAACGCAAAGCTATTAACACCATTTAGGCTCATAGTTAACTCTAAGTCTTCAACTTTCGGCAATAATCAGATCTCGCATTTGGTAGAAAAAGGGACATTTTTGATCGCTCCGTGTCAAATTTTCCATAGATTGATTCGTTATTCTATCAGGGGTGCATATAAGGGAGAGGTCTCGTGATTCAATAAACGGGGGGTCGTAGGTGAGGGGGGTAGGTCGGTTGATGTAACCATGCAGGGACTGGGATATCCATTAAGGGATTTTGAATGGATGAATTTCTCCCTGGTTCCCGATAATAATTCTGAGGTGGCAGGAACAGGTTGGGATTGATGTATCGCGTCACCGAGGCTCGGCGGTGAGATAAAAAAGAATCGGGTGATCAGTGGTTGTTGCATGCATGTATTTCTAGTCTATTGATTTAATTATGTGAAAATTACGTAGTTCCACGACGAGGGGTCTCTACTTCCGCTTCTCTCCAAACACACTCCAACCTCGTTCCCAGAGCATGCCCGTTCGCAGGTTAGGGTTGGAGATCAATGGTTGGCAGGCTTTGTGGCATCCTTGTGTAGAAAAGTAGGACAAAAGTAGGACTAGAATTTTAGAAAAAGTAGGAATAAAGTAGGAAAATGTGTAGAAAAGTAGGACAAAAGTAGGACAAAAGTAGGAGTTTTGGAGATGCAAATAACACAATTGTGTAAATTTTTTTTGCTCAATATTTTTATGTACTCATTCACTTATGCAGCATTTTTTTTCTCAAAACTTTTAAATTGCATCGGTATAAAAGCTAAAGCATCTGCTCCGCAGCAACACAATTCAAATGCATGTATTGGGCTACACAATGCACCAATCCACACTGCGGCAGTAGCACATATCAGGGCCGTAAGAAGCTCTTTTCGATTGTGGGAGGGGAGGCTGAAAGCGAGGGCCGAAGGCCCGAGGAAATTTTTAAATTTAGAATCTCTGAAATGCCATTTCCTGGACTTTGGGGAAGATTTGACAGAATTCTAATGGTCAAAAAACAGCGTTTTAGTATGTCAAAATTTACAGTTTAGTAGTACTAAATGGGCAAAGGCATATTTAATTAACTATATATTGGATAAGTTCCAGGAAAGTATGGGTAATATCTTCATTCTTTGCAGTTTGTCATGGATTAATTGATAAAGGTCTGCATCAGGATTTTGAAAAAAATGATTATTAGCAAATTATTGGGGGGCTGCAGCCCCCCCCGGTTGTTATGGCCCTGTATATATGATGCTTGATTAACTGAGGAGGGAGTTGAATATTTGGAATCTCTAGATCGTCGGAAATGGCACTTTCGGAGTCTTCATTAATTTATTGATTATGATTCTAGAGATGCTATGAAATTTTATACTCGGAAAATGCACTTCTTCTCCTCCTGAGATCTTATCATCTGGGATACAAATAGGGAATAAAAATTACGGGTACTATAGATGTAATTACGAGAGCTATAACATACTGATTCCCCAAGCTGTCTTAAAAAAGTAGGATTTTATGAGAAAAAGTAGGAAAATTCAAGCAATTTTTAATAAAAAATAGGAAAAGTAGGAAAGTTGAAGAAAAGTAGGAAAAAGTAGGAAAAGTAGGATGGCAAGAAAGCCTGGGTTGGGCACAGCTCTGAAAAAATCGAATTTTTTCACGTTGAATTTTCAACGTGATATGTACTTATGCTCGTGCTTTAATCTGCAACCTAATTCACGCTGGCTGTAGGCCGTAGGAGCCTGCCTTGTGAAGTTGGCGCTAAAGTTGGATTACCTTTTTTTACACCCTGTATAAAACCCACAAAATAATTGCGATGAACCAATAGAATTAATTTACTTTGGCTGGCTCACCCACCAAACTGAATTAGACACAAGAACTTTAGCAGAAAGATTATTTATTTTTTAGTGGTTTAAACACATCTCTGAATGGTCGATATATTTTGAATACTTATACTGTACGTCATAATATTTAACGAAATAACTAAAAATATCAACAACTTTTGCAAAAAATACATCTAACTTATAATAATAGAATTTAGTTGTTGTGTTTCCGAGTCTAGTCGATGCGATTGCTTTAGGTTTTCGTCATACTTGAACGGTCGTCAATACTGACACTGAACTCAGATTATTATACTCTCCGACATCGTCATCGAGTCCAATATCTCTCCTCAAATCGTTGCATAGCAATAAATTTCACATTGCCTAATAGTACGAATGTTCCTCCTTCGAAACAGGATTTGTTCACCATTGTCCATTGGGCAATATTCCCGTGACCCACAAAGAACTTGTTTATCCCAAACTCGAAATTTTATTTTCGACAGAAGCGTTCATCACAAGATCGTTGTCAAAAGAGCGGCTCAGCAACCTGGCCTCCTAGTTAGAAAACACTCAATCAGGGGAGGGGTTAGAATGGAATGCGGGGCTTTCAAAGCAACACGATATGCAAAATTTTCAGTTCAAAGGCCATTTAAAATTGCCCACTTCGTTTATACACCCTGTATATTGGTCGTTCATGAAGACAATGATTTTTAGACAATACCCATACAACAACAATAGACGGACACGAGCTTAACAGCTACACTAAATATTTATTGGTACTCGTTTGGTGTACATTAATCACTAATTGCTAATACGTTACATTTGGACGATACGTTAATCAATCATGTATACCACCGAATTTGGCCTTACCACATACGAAACTATACCATATTCTATTATATATAATATATAGGAATCAATAAATATACTTATACTAGTAAAAAATCGGAAAAAGTAACTGGCACGCTTTAGCGTATAAAATGCTTCAAAAATCATATTACATCTTCCATTAAATGTAAGCATCTGCCAGTTTTAAACAAAGTACGTGCTACAAATGTATATCATGCGCGTTCATATATATATGTAACGAACAAAAATTCTACATCTATTATGAGCGTAAATATTCCAAAGTCAATATGTTAATTGGCAAAGAATTTATAGGTTGGATTTTCGAATCCATCTTCTTGCATCTTGAGGAGGTGGCGTTTCTCCTGCGAATCATCTTCGGCTATGACGGTCTTGGTGTTACGTTTGGAGGATCCTTTTCTGAAGAATAATGCAAGCACGATGACAATCATGATCACCAAGGCGCCGCAACTCAGACCAATGACAGCAGCAAACACCGCACGGGATTTGAGAGGATGATCATGATGGTGTTTTTTACCATCCTTAGACAAACGTGGTGCGGGCTTTCCTGGTACGTCTTCAGTAGGAAGGGTTGAATCATGTTCATTTTCAGGCTTTTTCTCGTCTTCGTCCAAGCCAAGTGTTTCGTCACGGCCTTCAGTAGCTGAATGTTCCTCAGTCGGGGGTGGAGGGGTTGTCTTCGGCTTGTGTGCAAACTGAAGATAGCAAAGAACATAAATTATAGCTATTCGTGAATAATGAACATCTAAGAAACGTGGGAGGTTGTTAATTCTTTAGATAAGATGTAATTCTACTTTTTTAGTAATAGCAAAAACAGCAATTTTGTAACCATTACACAAGTCATTTATAGGTGGCGAGTTTACGTTTTCCAAGGCCGAATTTCTTGGAAATAAGTGAAAGCTTCTGTGGAAGGTCACATGCGATAGATTAAGACCTTGCTTTTATAGAGCCTTTTATCATTATATATATTGGACCTATTCTTCAAATCATACCGTTATAATAAGTGATATATAAAAGACCTTTGTCACTAAAAAATTACGTACTAGTAACAAGTTAATAAACTCTAAGGAGGTGTCACAAATCACGAAGTCAAAATCATACTTTGCCAAGCAAATTTTCCAAACAATAACCAACAGATGATTGAGTATTGTTCAGGAGCGAAATATTTGAAGCGAAATGCGGAGGTTTTTTTTAACAAGAATGCGGCTTTTTACTCAGCCCTACTAAGAAGGCCAACCACCATACTAGGCGTGATGTCGGGTAGTCAATAGCGAGATCTCGCCTACGCGAGCTGGCCTTCGTCTCATATAAACGAATTTTAACACGGAATTAATTTAACACGCGAGGTCTCGCCTGTGAAGGCAAGCCCTTCATGAGTTCATGGTAAAGTAAACCCACCACACAGCAAATACTATACCAGTGTGGGTAAGGCCAAAAAAAAAATATGTGGGTTTCCGGTTTCCCGACCCTACCTAGCTTTTGGACGTCGAAATCCCGACCCTAAACTTTTTTATTGGATCATGGTTGTAAGTGTTTCCACTTAGAGGAATTGAAATTTGAGGCAATATTAGGGAAATTTATTTTTGGATGTGGAAGCACTGACTAAACAAAATGGCGTCCGCTTGTTCGGAAAATTAAAAAAAAAGTTTAAAAAAAAGAAGTTAAAACCGACCTACCCTACCTAAGTTTTTATAAGAAGAAACCGGAAACCCACATATTTTTTTTTTTGGCCTAAGGATAAACAATGCATTGAGGGAATGTAGGATCAAAAATATAAATACTGTATAACAAGAACTTCAAAGTTTTTATTATATTTTTCAGGTAGTTGGACCTTCGAGTCTAAAGCAAGGTACTTTAGGGACCGGTCATTATTTATGGCGGGGGGTGGCACCGAAGAGAAAATGGTTGGGTAAACTAAATTTTGAGTAAGTAAAAGGTTGGGTAAATGAAAAACAAAACAATTCAAGGGTTGGGTAATAAAAAGTTATGGTCATATGTCAATACAATATGTGAATCAATCAGTCACTGTCTTGATCATTTTCCAATTTGTTAGAAGACAAATTAATGGTGTCTCCAAAGAAAGCACATGTGCAGACAACATGATACATTAAACTGCAGCAAATTTCACAAGCAGTTATCAAACTCCTGTCACAGAAAACGGGTAAAGGACATATGTGACAACTGAATGGTAACCTTTTGTAAAGTTTAATTTTGGCCAGGGGTGGGTATTTATTTTATACTTGATATTTGAGGTTGGGTAACCAAATTTTTTACTTTTCAATGGTTGGGTCAGCAAAATGTTTGCCACGAAAAACATTTCTCTTCGGTGCCACCCCCAACCATAAATGACCGGTCCCTTAGCTATATGGTGACGTACTAAGTACTTTCGACAAACATGATCATTGTTTGGTTCATAATAAAAACACGTATCATAAGTCTAATAACGGGTCAAAGCAACTGCATTTCAAGATTGAACAAGATATGAATAATCTTTTTATACAAGCAATTCCAGGCCCTCTTAGGGTGAAAGAAATCACAGCATACAAACCTCAAAGTCGATATCACTGGCAAACGGTGGTAAATCGAATTTGATCTTCCCACGAACTGATTCCACTTTTTTTAGGATGTCAACACCTTCTTTCAATGATGACTTGACCAGATTCAAATGTTTCAAAAACAAGTCTCTCGCAGACATGAGTTTCTCTTTGCGAGAACCCTTTGACAGAAGTTTTTTAGATAAACTACGCATACTAGAATAAAAAGAAACAGTACTTAAACTCCGCAGTTAATATGATACAATTCGCCAGGTGGGTTTTTACGATTGCAACCCATATACTTACTTTTGGTCTTGGTCATTTTCTAATATGTTCATGAAACGTTGGAAGGTCTTGATTATCTTGGCTGGTTTATTTTTATGTTGTCGCACGGCATCCACAAACGCACTCATAGCCAGATGTTTCTTGTGATTCAAGTTCATTTGAACACATTCTTTCTTTTCTTGGCTCAATCGAGTCTCGTCCAGTTTTGCCTGACTTTCAATGTTCTTTAATGTGCCTTGATAGATCTCCAAGGTTTCTAGACAAATAATGAAGAAATAAGTTTCGAGAAATAACGAAAAATCGAGGTACAAAACCCGAATAAAATCATCTACGTGGGAAAACATACTTTTGAACAAGGCTTTAGCTTGATCGGGGTCATCTTTCTTCAATTCCTCCATTCGAGATTTAGCTTCATTCAGATCTTTGGCCAATTTTTTCACTTTTCCATCTTTCTCACCATGAAGAAGCTCAGTTTTCGCATTATATATAGAACGGTCACAGCCTAAACGTAAACATGGAATTTCCTTGCCTTACAATTTCCTAATGTACGTTGTTAAAAAACCCCGAAGTGATCACATCGGATGAGCAAAATCACTGTATAGTTTAGCGAGTTTACCTAAATATTAATTTACCAAAGCAAATATTGGTGAAAATTAATCTAACGTAAAATGAAAATAGCTTTTACTGGGTAAAATTTAATATCTCAAAATAGAACAAACATGAAATAGAAATGTTATTTTAATTTTAATAATAACATTTCTATTCATCTGAAATATGTTACTTTGTAAAATGTTGAGCAACTTCAAACACTTCTATCTTAACTACAATAATTCCTAATTGTCATTACTTTCTACACTAAAATTTGACTGTTTGAGTAATTGCTGTTTAGTATAGAACATGGACTAAATTAAACATCGAAACGTTTTTTTGCGATAACAGGTACATGCACGCTGTTTTTCTAAATGACTGGATTTACTGACTTTCGTTACAAAGAATGATATTACTGTGGCTAAACTGATAGCTACCTTTGCTCAGTTTAGGGATGTGAGCACCAAATTTGTTCAGCAAATCTTCCAAGGTTTCATGATATGTTTTTGGCATCTAGATAAATCGTGAAAACATGTTAGGGTTATGTTTAGCATTTCAACGAAGATCTCGCACTCCATATCCCACTTTTTGCAATATGAAATAACCAGATTCCTGGTTAAATAAACCAGGTTATGGTGGAAAGCGAGATAATCTAACTGGGAAATTAAAACAGGAATATTAAGTTACCCAAAACAGTGTTATTTCTAGGTTAACCAGGAAATTTTAACCAGAGTGTTGATTAATAGTACAACCTACTGTCTACTGAGTATACTGACATACTGTTCCATGCACAACAAAATGGGAAAGATCATAAATCATTCTTACTGTGCTTTCAACGGAATCTGGTGCACTTTCGGCTTCTACAGATTCCTAAAAATAAAAACATCACAACATTGTTTTCTTGAACAGCAAAATAAGAACAATACGCTCTACGGAGAATTAAGTCGCTGGAGCTATGGAAATAGGAAAGATGTATATGTTGCAAGTGTAGTATTAATGAGATAGAACTGCACATATTTTATATAAACAATGTTGTCTATTTCGAGTGGTTTTGACCAAAATTGACAGAATTTATTGTGTAAACTCGGCAATGTTTCAGCGTATTCTGAAATTTCGGGCCCCAACCCTGAGAATATCGCTTTCTTTCAAGCATAGCACCAATAAATTTGGTGTACAGTATGTTTTCAAAAATGTTCAGTATTTGCGAAAAATCAGTTTCGTAAATATGATATAAGTAATGATATACGTTTCAGTCTTCTATCCAGTGTAACTTATGAGATCAGTCGGATTTTTCATTTTGTGTCTACCCAGCAATCGATTAATGGTTTAAATTATGCGTTCTTACCATTGTTGGAGCAGCTTCAACGGACTTCTACAAAAAACACAAATGCGTTAAGAGCAATTCAACCTTTAGCTGAGTTCCGCCTGTTAAAATAATGCTTATAACTAGCTAAATATTACATAAGCCTAGTGTCTGGTAGTGTAAATGAAACCAGAAACAAGGAAACGACTTGTAACATAACATTAATCTACGCACGTTTTCCAAACTATATACACTAGTTTACACATAGGGTAGTGAAAGCTACAGCGTTTTGACAGATTTCAATCACAATACTGTAAGTCCCCACTGTAGGTCATACAGTAACTGCTTGAGAAAGTGTTATTTAAGGTTCATTGCAAAATATACTGCCTATATCACAGTGTTCAACCCCAGGACAGCAACAATCTATATGTGTTGGTACATTACCTTGCAACACACATATTCCACACCAGTAAACACATCTGTACCACATGGAAGAAGGATACCATAATTTTCCAAATGCTTTGCCTTGCCCCTACAGATCTGATTTGCTCTTTCATTCCAATACGCATGGTTCCTGCAGGTTTTGGTCTCATGAACATAGCCAAAATCACATTGAGCGTCAAAAGGATAGCTCATTGCATCAGCTTCGAATTTACCAACTAAAATGTAAAAGTGATCACAATTTAACGCCAATCTAACTTATTATAAATGGTGATATATACACCAGACCGAATTAGTTAAGAACACGCATGTTTTTCCATTCACAATTGATTTACATTCTCGGACATTGAAAGCATAAAATATGGAACCAAGATATCCAAACATGTAAATAGGCCTTTCCCAAGACAGCTTCACGACCTCGTTCAGGTTTTCTTGTGGGATCTTGGTAAGCACATTGGCCGAATTGTGTTTCAAGAGATATGGTTCAAGAGATATCAAGAGCGAAGCATTGTTTTCACATACTGTACGGATGTTTCACATACTGTACGGATATACAATGCGTACATACTTCGTAGAGCATTTTATTCCAGGGTGCGATAATTGAATATTTTTAGCCGTACTTGACTGGTACTCCGACAACTCTTGTCGCGTACCTGGACTGGTACAAACTCAAGAGTCAAGACGTACCTAAGACTACTTCCGAGTCATGCGTTTTTATACCTACGTATAGTTTACTGGTCCAAAAGCAAAAAATGTATGAGCAATTTAACAATTTTGTACAAATGAATCTTTAATTATGGTATTTGTACAACATAATATAACAGTTTTCAAAGCGTCGATGTTGTGACTCGAATGACCTCACTCATTTACAGTGGATTTACCGAGGGTGTTAACAGTCTGACCTCAGCCACATACAGTGTAGTTTTCCTCATTGGCCTAAAAAAATGCCTGCGGTTCCGGTTTCATATCGCGAAAAAATTAGGGTAGGTAGGTCGGAAATAAAAAAAATTTTGAGGGTCAGTCGGGATACCGGAACCACAGGTATTTTATTTTTAGGCCTTGGTATAGCATTGACAGTTAAGCCCAGGTCACACCACACAACGATAACGATACGATAATGATACGATAACTTGTAAACACGCGATAATTGGTAAAAAAATTATGTTGGTGTCCACACTACAACGAAAACGATAAAATTATCGGCGTATGACGATAACGATTTTAAAATTGCTCACCAGAGCGATTTCCTTTTGGCCTTTTTCATCCCAAAATATGTTGGATGCGTGGAATTTACATGTATAGCTAAAATTATTCACGGTTTTGAATACGTTGGCAGGTTTGCTAGTTATTGCTAGAAGGAAAATGTAAGTACGCGAATAGCAAATTTCCGCGTACCTACGTGGTACTTGCCTAAAAACAAGGAAGTACCAGACCATAAATTTGGCGTACTTCCGGTACGTTGGTACGCGAATTATCGCACCCTGTTATTCTCCGAAATATGTGCTCGGACCGGCCTTGTTCTGCTTAGACATCGATGCGGAAATTGAGACATTTTCGTAGAAAACAACATACATGAAAAGTACGTTTATAGAAAAACTTATAGAAAGGTACTGGTACTAAATTTATTAAAAAAATATTTCTTAAACTGTAGGAAATTAGTCAAATAACAACTCAATTCCAAAAATGCACCACGAAAACCGCACGAAAAGTGGCCAGACACAACAAGATTGTGAAGATATATTGGGAAAGGTCTATGTTCACAGCTAGGCCCACAGTATATTTTGTAAGGGAGGTTGGGAAAACATTTTATTATATAAACATAAGTGTTATATAGAGTTTTTGGCCACTGAGAAAACTCGTATTTAAACACAGCACGTAAAAAATACGATATTTTTACGTGTGAAAATATCATTTGTTGTAAAACCCATTGCCACGGACGTTACATTGTTTTTCACTGAATTTTGTTTATATAATAAACAGAAAAATACATGGGTGCTTGGAAATACCAGATTTATTTCTCGTGTTGAACATGATATCTCACTCGTTCGCTGCGCTCATTCGTGAGATATCATGTTAACACTCGAAATAAATCTTGTATTTCCGCGCACCCATGTATTATTCTCTATTTATTTAATAAGTAATGTTTTTAATTAGTACTATATGTACAGTATGGTACAAATGTATACACAAAATAATGTAGTTTAACACATAGTTTACGGTTTAAAACTATACTTTTATGAAAACAGGGAAATTTTCTAATAACACGAGGTTTGCGATGCCATACACACGACATTACGCTTACCAAGACATCTGTATGGAAGAACAGTGTACGATGATGTGCAATCCTCTCCAGAACAAATAGTTACATTGTCATTGGCTTCAACAATATTGGTGACTTCAATATTAGGGTAGGTCTTTTGACAGAACCTGAAAAATAACCAAGCGATTATTTGTAAAATAATGACATGTGGAATCAAGATTTTAGGCATCTCCAGTCAGCTCTTCTTCATGATTATAGTTTCTATTTACGATCGTATAGTCAACTGCTCAACGCAAATGCAAAGCCTCCTTACTTAAGAATTTCTTTTGGATCACTGGACCAAAATTGTTCTTTATTGGCATCATCAGCCCACACTCCAGATGCAACATCAATGTGTTTTGAAACTTTTCCATTCCCAATGGCAATTCTTGGTTCAAAATTCAAATTTTGAACATCCTTAATTTTTTCAGCTTGTGCCTAAAAATAATACTACATTAATTACAGTATATACATCCTAATTGTTTCTTAATGGTACACTTTGAAGTGTTTTCGGATATTATGTGTGATCACACAGCTGGGGCATTTGTTCAATTCATGAAATACATTTCAATTCTATAACACATAGCTACTAACTACAAACTACTAACTATAACATAGCTACTTCAACCCTCTATAATAGCACTGTTGACTGTTGTCGACTGACCTGCACCTTCTGTTGCATGATAGTATTGCACAATAAAATTCACCAATATATGAATAAGGTTAGTTTTGTGTCTCTGCAGTGTAGTGACCGTAATCCTAAATAACTTTTCAACTGATTTTAATAACAAATTAATCCGCTTAATTGAATCTTTATAAGTTTTATAGGCAAATGGAACTAATTGTTACTTAATCTAAAATGTCGAAACGTTGCTAATTTCCACGTAGGGTATATATAGCTTAAAAACCTGACATTCATTTCGTCCTGCATGACTGTGGCAATCATGCTATTTCCGTAAAAATGTAAGAGCATACATATATTTCAACGAATAAATTTGTCACACAAGGTTTGCCAAAAATCAATGTACATGCATGATGAAAACAGTCAAAGAAAATTTGTTATACAGAGTGTATAAGAAAAAAGGTAATCGAACTTTAGCGCGCTATTGTATCTGAATTACTCCGCGTATAGCCTGCGTGGCCGGCCTATAGAATATAGGCCTGCAACAATCTCAAGGGAATTTGGTATTTCGTGGCCGGGAGCGGACTCAAAAATCCTATTGGTTGAAATCATAATGTATGCATACCAAAATACGCATCAATCACTGTGGCGCAATGTTTATACGCTATCAATAAAAACGTATATTAGCGTATATTTTTGAAAGAGTGCTGTGAATTTGGGTTTTAAACTAAAAACTGAACAGCTGGAAATCGTTGAGATGTTTTGGTAGGTTTTCTCACTGGATATCTGCCTTGACAAGTCGAAGAGCATGGATACAAACCCATGCACGTGCTGGTATTTCTCTAAATAAACAGTAGCTATACCCGATCAATTTGAAAATACTGATTTTGACAAATTATGTATCCTATTAAATACATGTCGCTTTATGTATTTATGAAACTTACTACTCGATCTACAAACGTTGCTTTTATCGGTTATTGTGAGTTTTACAGCAGACTACGAACTACAGTGCAATTTAGCTTGTATTGTGATATATTTTTATAGTTAAGAGTTTGTTATTGTCAATTTGTAAACGTTTAACTGTTCAGCCGTGAGCCGTTGCAATTTTGAAACATATATTCGCTCATATAGCTGGTCATAATATGTATGATTTTGAAATTTATTGTAATGTTTGGACCTAAGATGGTATTGTCTTCCATTTAATATAAATATATTTTTGAGTTCCGTTCATTATATTAATACGTAAAAATAGTCTGTTGAGTAACACATCTAAACTGCAATATCAAGTCAAAATGTTTTGTTCTAGTGAATTGTATCACATACTAATGTACCAAACGGACATCGCCGGTGTAAATTCTGTTTTATTTATTCCAAAAGTAATTTAAACTGCCAATTTTTTAAAAGTTTGAATTCGAGAGCCACTCTATATGAACTACAATAATAATAAATTAAAATATAAAATACTGATTGATTGGTTGGATTGGAAATAAATTATCATAGTAATTAGTGGGCGGTTATCAAATTTCCTTGAGATTGTTGCAGGCTCTCATTTCTCCGCGAATATGAACGAGATTTTTCACATTCGGAAAGATCATGCTTTTAGCTGTTGAATGATATCTTCTTCATGCCAAATGGATAAAAAATGAGCAAATACGAATCCGATAAAAAATGTTAGTCAGAATCGCATATTTTCACCGTTGAGAGTTGGGTCTAAAACCATTGAAAATGAACCCCCTTTGGTACTTAAGTTGATGAATTTCACTTCAATAAACGACGCACATATTCATAATTATTATTAAGTAGGAATAAATCTTAGCTAAGCTACGACACGTTCGTGATTAATTGCTTTTTCTTTTGTTATTCATTGTTTTAATTAGGCACAGAAGTGAAAATATGCGATTTTGACTACCATTTTTAATCGGCCTCGTACATGCTTATTTTTTCTCCACTTGGCATGAAAAGCATGTTATTCAATAGCTAAAAGCCTGATCTTTCGGAATATGAAAACCAATTGTTTATACGCCGAGTAATTCACGTATAATAGCGCGCTGAAGTTCGATTACCTTTTTTTATACACCCTGTATACAAGTGACACTATAGAAATTATCTCATTGTTCTTAAGCCGCTCTTAAACGCGCGTGATTACACCCCTGGGAATTTAATGAACTTGTACTGTACTGTACTGTACTGTACTGTACTGTACTGTACTGTACAACAGGTGGGAAATTTGTCTGAGCATGCGCGAGTAAAATGAGCCACGCAATACACGCAACGCGTGTTTACAAAAAGGCACAATCGTGTAAATATTGCCAAATGTTTGTACAAAATAAATGACTGTTTTATGTTGAAAGAGTGGACATGATCTAAATTAATAATACAGAATTTTTTAGTGACGTTCTATTTCAGTACCCTGCCATTGTCTCTGGTGGGCTGTCCGTGTGCATTCGATCTGAAACAGTTGCTACTTTGCTGTCGAAAAATTTCGAATGTTTACATGAAAATAGAGGCAAGTCATGCATTTTACAACCTCGTAAACTATATGAGCCCCTATTTTTACGCTTATACCTAAGATATCAAATAAAAGTACATGAAACAGAGAACATTTGTAGAAAGTTTTATCGTGAGGCCACGGCCAGTTTTTAAAATGTCTTTATTTCTGTTCCGGTCATCACCAAAATTACACAAAAGCCGGGCTTGAATATACAACAAATTTTGAATCTCATCAAGCACAAAAATACTTAACGTGTAACCAAAATATGCTCATGAAATCGAAATTAATACCTAAATTTTCAAACTAGACCCTTCTCGAAGCGGTTTTGACGAAGGAAGTTCACATTTCGGCCTTTGATTCTTGGCAAAAATTTGACCACAACACGTGCGAAGCAACTGGGTCTCAAAGACTGAACTAAAACATTGTGAGCCCCTATTTTCCTGACGATATGTTTTATACCTACAAACGCCGAAAAGTTTTTTCTTTTCATTTAGCTATATTTGAAATTGAGGCCACGGGCTATTTTTGAGAAAATACAGTTCAAAGTCAAGCTATTTTTACATATTTTCAAAATTTGTCAAATTTCGCGAGCTTGTATTTTGAACTTAGACAGCTGAAGTTACATTAAGAAACATAGGATGGAAAATTTGAGGCATATAAAGTTAATTTCAACTTACATTTCATTCTCAAATCACGTCTTTCTTCGTTTATTACGGTTTTAAACAAGCCATAGATCGACGTATACTGTATTTACTCCCATGTTCACATCGCCATATTAACTTCTTCCAATCACGCGATTACAAAACAATCATCCCAAAACGAAGAATTCATGATCGACTTTTAAAAGAATAACCAATAATTTGTAAATCGTTGAATGGAAAGCAAAAAGTCGTCAGCTAAAACAGCTTCTTGCTAACTTTCTGCTTTGTTTTGAATTAAAATGCAATGAGCTTTGTTTCTGCCCGCAATTTTTTGGTCAGCGACGACAAATTTCCCACCTGTTGTACTGTACTGTACTGTACAATACAAGTTCATTAAATTCCCAGGGGTGTAATCACGTGCGTTTAAGAGCGGCTTAAGAACAATGAGATAATTTCTATAGTGTCACTTTTTTTGGGGACACCCTGTAGAGAGAAAAGTCACACCATCGACCCTTTTTACAATGAAAAGTACGAAATATTCCCTTTCTTCTCAAGACGTTAATTACAATCACATAGCAACAAGAACTAATCAACTCGAGTCTCCGTTGCAGGTAATTGAGGTAAGTGCAGTAAGTAATTTAAAAACGTTTGGTCTTGTGGTCAACTTATAGAGCAGGTGTACGACCTCAATGCATCATAATAACTTAAGGAACACATTTTATCGACATGGTCTTTCTAAAACATGTATCTTGTAAACTCAAGATAGGAATTTTTAAAAATAATAATTCCATATTTCGACATTAAAAATAGGCTTGAACAATAACCTTAAATTTTGTGCCTATAGAATTTACACAACGCCACGATATGAAAATGGATTATTTTTCCCATTATTTTGAATTGCATGTCTTTTGCAGAAAATGGAAGTTAAATGCATGATAAAATAAGCAAACTTTAGACATCTAACTATACGCCTGTACGTATCCAACATATATACCATTGACGCATGCAGATACATGAATAAACCGTTTTTATAGATCTGCATGCATTTTTAATTCTTAAAAAGGCAATAATATAATCAGGCGTACTATTCTACAATATATTTTTATTCACCAATCCACGGTTGAAATTTTGCAGTGCCAGTGCCAGTGCATTTTTTTTAAGCAGTGCCAGTTGGCAATTTAATGTGTGCCAATGACGATGCTTTAATCAAACCAATATAAACTGGTAGGGGGTTTTAAGAATGCAAAAATATAATCATTAATAGCATTGCCCTAGTATTGCGTCCTTAAATACTTAATTTATACCACAACTTTTACAATTGTATGTACAGGGTGTTAGCTCGAAGAAAAACACAAACTTATAAATTGGGAAATTCAGTCAGCCTAATAAGAGACATTTCTTAACTCGTAAACTCGGGTCTGAATATCGCGTCTTTTTAGCGGCATTCGGGTGGTTTTATAGCGCAAGGCCAAGGCACTATTGCCTAAGTTAAAAGCCTAGTTTGAAGTATCAACTGACATTGTTTTGCGTACCAAGAACAGATAAATATATTTTCGGTTATATATAGATGGCATATTTGCAACATTGATCGGGTTTCCAATTCGTCTTGAGCAAAGTTCCGAAGTTGAACAATCTTATCTTTTTATATCTATTCATGCTATTTTTGGCAAATCTGAAGTGGTCATGCATAAAATGAATGCATGCAGTGTTGAATAACTGTGAGAATTTAGTTCAGACCACTCGTGTTTGGAAAAATGTGAAAATTTGAATTCTTTTGGAGTATATATAACTGTAGATCACTTCATCAGCACTGTACTGCATATTCACAGACACAGCAGTGTGTGATCAAAATTTATCTAACTTGTCAGGCACATGAATAATAATATATTCATATTGTACATCATTTTTTACTTCGTATAATGCTTTATTTTTACTCACGACTTTTACTGAATATTACAGTATAGTGCTTGTTTGAAAAAGTTCAGCTGTCTAGACTCAATGACTCACTTCACTTGACGAATACATGTGTGCCATTTTTGTGACCAAATTTATAGCAAGGTCATTGAATAAGCAATATTATCAACTGAAGGGGCTCAGAACAAAACTACTGTATTGCCTGAATTTTTGTCAATTTTTTCACCTTGATATCAAAATAGTTCAGCAATCAATTATCATGTTACCATTCTGAATACCAACACGAATTCCAAGGCCTTACACCATCAACAATTCAACATGCTATAACATGATACTGAATTGCATGCATGCCATCAAAACCATACCTTACTTGGGCATGGTGAAGTAGTGTAAAGTACCCAATGGTTTTATACCTCTGGCTTAGCAACAGTTAAAACAAGGTCCCATCTTTAACAACATGAAATCATTGTATGGTGTTACTGTCAACAAAACATGGCATTATTGATACTGTCAACACAACTGAACAGGTGAAGCAACAACCACAAGCATAATACAGTTGTTTGTTACCTCTTATTCCCATCCCTAGTTCTGAAACCAAAGTTTAAGTGTTTCTTATCCATATCCTTATCTAGCTGTGAAATTATACGACAACCAGATTTTAATTCCTATTCAAAACAAAACCATATACATATCATTTGATAAGGTGTCAGTTGTACTGTAAATCTCTGAAAACCGGAGTGTTTAGTGTGGTTCAAAAAGTGACACAAAAAGTAAACAAGAATTTATATCTGATCAGTCACACAAACTCCACCATTTGCTCCCAGAAAGAAACAACTACAATCACCTTAGGGAAAATAGGCACTTTAACATTCCAACTCCAAGATGTAAAACCGAACATTTAAAAAAATATATAATTGCTAGTGTGACACAAGTTTGAACTCAAAGTTAGTTACTATTAGGTTATATCGTGTAGATTTGAATGTAATTTTTCAATTCAATGTTTTAGCCCATAATTAGTGTTAGTTTTTACTCATTGTAATATCTTTATAGTTCAGCTTATGCTGCAAGGAAGATTTTATTAAACGATATTCAATTCAATTAAATGCTAAAGATCCCAAGCCTCTTTTCAACTGAGAGATTTTGGGTCCAATTATCGCTTCGCACTCAACACTCTAATGTGAAAAGTCTGTCAGAGTATTGCAAAAAGTCATGTAGGTAATGTTGACAAGGTTAGTTACATACAACAAAGAAGTATATTCATGATCCATTAGAAATTGACATTTGTAACTTCAGTTAACCCATAATTGCACAAGACTCCCCCTTGCCGTCTGGTGTGAGATAAATAATAAAACAATAAAGTCATGTGTATTTGGGCATAGTGCAGCATAATGGTCAGGTTAACCCATCGAGTGGCAGCATTCTTCCCTTGATGAATAAAATTATCTGGCATTAGAGAGAGTAAAATCACAAAGTAAGCACAAAATTGTGAATAAAAGATATTCAAGAACTAAAATCAAATCCAAAATATGGATGTTTCGATCTGCGGGTAAATACAAAGCCTGACCAAAAAACATAGAACACAACAACAAAAAAGCTTTACTTAGAAGGTTCAAGTGTTTAGGTGTGGGATGTAAATGAGTAATATTGCTCAATTTGGTTGACAAAAGTAGATTTCACCACCACAAGAAATGCATCATCATTCTCAAGAAAACAACTTAAAATTTGAATTCGAAAGAAAAAAACATGCATCGATTTTATTTCACTGAGTTAGTATTCCCAAAATATGGTACTCAAAATAAATATCAAATATTGTGAATTCTCAACATTTAATAGGTGAAGTGGAATGATATTGAATATCCAAGTATTCAGTACTGTATGTTTGTATTATACTTTCATACTGTGCCAAAATATACAGTAGGAGTGAACAGGCACATAGTTCTATATAATTCGGTATTATTCCCAAAATATGGTGCTCAAAATAAGTATCAAATATCGTGAATTCTCAACATTTAATGGGTAAAGTGGAACGACATTGAATATCCAAGCACTCAGTGCTGTATGTTTGTATTATACTTTCATACTGTGCCAAAATATACAGTAGGAGTGAACAGACACATAGTTCTATATAATTCGGCCTTGAGCACAAAATTAGCCTTTCTGGGCTAAAGGGTGTGAATTTCTAATACGTAAACCTATCCGGTTGTTTCGTGTACAAAGGACTTCCGTTTAACTTAAACGGTATTAAACGGTATGTTCACATATTTTGCCATATCATGTTGCCATATCTCGTTCCATTTCAGTTATATATTACCTTTGGTGTATCTAAAAACGTCATATGTAAAAGTTGGGGTAAAAGTTTAACCTCACAGCACGAAAGGCACATTCTCTTTCAATATTTTGATGACATCCCGCCATTTTGATTAGACAAAAAATGTACTATATATTGTGGTCAACGAAGACAGGCATTCGATTGTGTGAGCGAGTTTAGTCAGTTCTGTCACGAAATTGGACTTAAATATATAATCCCTTGAATTAAAACGGCATCACACAATACGGCTAGCAATCACTCGAACATAAGTCACTCACAATACGAAAAAAATTGAGCTTCTTCTTGCGAAAGACTTCGAACTTTAAAACAGGAAGATGGCTTCATAATATCGTATATTAATATAAATCTAGCTAAATTACATAACCTCTTTCAAAACCTATAAGCTAGTGTTGAATAATGGCTAGAATCCACAATTCAAAGTTAAAAGAGCTTAAACCGAAGACGTTAATGCTATCAAATATTAAACACTATGCGAAGCAGACGTCCAAACATAACAACGCGTCTTCAAAATAAAATGCCTTAAATTCATTCGTAACTCACCATTATAAGCAGGAAAACGGCAACAAAAAGCTGGTACAAGGCCATGGCTAAGAACTTGTATTTATTTCGTCGTCACTCGAGGTATTTCTCTTCTTTAAAACACGAATCTTCGAGAACACAAACTATTTATTAAACGATCGTGGCGAACCAAAGAGTTAATATTTGCATCAAATTGATGCCTCGCAGGAAATGAGGTCACATGACCGGAATATATAAATCTTATAAATATATAACTAAGTTAATACTGACAGCTTATTGGCTGAATAGAAGAATGTATTATCAATATTCATATGGTATTATATAATATGCAAAAATAGCTTTAAGTAGTGTTTAAGAGCTATCCTAGCCTTGTCCGCAGGCAACTCTACAACCTCACAAGCCAGGCTCATTTTAATACATTCCCCGCCGCCTACCCCAAAAAACACAACAAAATGTCAAAGCGAGGAAGACTGAGTTCTTCATGGAGGTGTGATAAGATCAGTATGGAGACGTGACAAAAACAGTCTTAAATTTTACACTTCTAAAACCAGAATCTATTGATATTAGGAACTTTAAAACAAGCGATGATGACAAATCATAATATTGTAAAAGTATTACATGTCGTCCTCTTCTGTTTAGAACGTGAACGGCGAACCACAGATTATCACGATCTTGTATATAGAACGTGAATTAGGCCACATCACAAGCTGGGACAATGGTTCTTCAAATTGAATCCTAGAATTCAGTTTCGACCATAAATCGTTGTCTTAACCTCGATCCTGAAACTATATTTTGTAATCTCATATGATGGCCATGGACAAAAAATGTTCAATTAATATGACGGTTTTGTACGTTTGCCGTCAGTGGTAGCGTTGCCGCGTCCTACATGCTTTAAGCCTCTGCTCTGAGGATAGCTCGCTAATAAATATACGCAACGGCGTCCGGAGCGGGTGTTGCGGGTGAGGGAGGGCCGGAGGGGCAGCAGGTTGCGAAGTTGGCAACTCGGTAGCAAACTGCAAAGAAGTGGGCATTGTTTAGTACTAGTTGAAGGTATTGCAGATAAACTTGCTGTAAATGAACTATTGTGGATGGACTATTATGTTCATATACATGAACTTGTGGTTCGGAGGTCGACAACAGGCCTCTGTAGCTGATGTATTAGCTGCACTGGATTCGCAAGGCCGCATGTTCGATTCCTGCCTGCAGGGACCTTCTGTTCGCTTCTGTTCAAGGTTATAGGGGCGCTTTCCATTTAATGGTCTGACCGATCAGACCCAAATTCTTTTCTCTGTATCAATGCAATGATCTGGTCTATGTTTCTCAAATACCTAGCGAAAATGGACCTCATTCTAATTGTATCTAAATTTTTCGGTCAGATAAGGAACCGGTCATTATGTATGGCGAGGGGTGGCACCGAAGAGAAAAGGGTAATTGGGTAAACAAAATTTTGAGTGAGTAAAAGGTTGGGTAAATGAAAAACAAAACTCAAGGGTTGGGTAATACAAAATTATTGTCATTTCCAAAGCATGACTCACTCAATTATTGGAGACTAAAAAGCAATTTTTTTATTTTTTTCAGGCAATGTCAATATAATATGTGAATCAAGTCATTATCTTCATCATTTTCTAATTTGTCAGGAGACAAATGGTGTCTCCAAAGAAACTACATGTGCAGACAATATGAAACTTTAGATTGCAGAAAATTTCACAAGCCGTTAATCGCTATCAAACTCATGTCACAGAAGTGGCAATTAAAAGGATATGTGTGACAACTGAATGCATGGTACATATCCTTTTGTAAAGGTTTTGGCCAGGGGTGGGTATTTATTTTTTAATTGATATTCGAGGTTGGGTAATCAAATTTTTTACTTTTTAATGGTTGGGTCAGCAAAATTTTTCCCACAAAAAACGTTTCTCTTCGGTGCCACCCCCCACCATAAATAATGACCGCTCCCTAAGTCCGAAGCCCAAACGTTTTGTGTTTCATTCAACACTAATTTGACCGTTCTGACCGGTCTGGCCGTGTTAATGGAAAGCGTCCTAGGTCTAACAAATGCATATAAATTTCCACTCGATAATTTCAGTCTACAGTGCCCTTCAACCACTACTTGGGACCTTAGGCATGTAGGACGCGGCAACGCAACGAGGATGGCCAAAACAAAATTCTCGAAATAAATAATTTTATGGAAAACCTGTCGTGTAATATTATTCGTTGTACGAATTTATAATGCAGTTTTAGGAGGATAAGACGGAAGTTTATATTTAAGTAGACTCATGCAGTACTGACTAAGCCAGTTTGTCGAGTACCGCTTCTCGCGCGTTGTATACAAGACGTAAAATCATTAGTTTGCTGTTGTAAACCGAGTGAGGACGACGTCTAAAACTCCCAAGGGACTTTTAACTATTCATTTCTCAATAACGCTATCATAAATTCCATTGTATTAAAGGCCGTCGCCGTCTTGCTAGCTAAAGGTCCCTATATTCAATCGAGTGCGACGCCTACAAAATCTTGATATTGTTTAGTACTTCATGACTCAAAATCATGAAATATCAATTCTGCTCTCCCCTCTCCACTCTAAGCTTCGATTCCTTTCAAACAAAGTTACTTTTCTTCACTAAATTTTTATAGCTTGCTTATTTTCGAAAACGACGTGCTATTTCATAAAACTGATTCAGTTATCGGCCATGAAGTTTAATACTTGCTGAAGCATGCATTCAAAGTAGTGTACATTATAATTTAACTGTTTAGAGAACCCAGTTGTCTTGCTGTATAAGCAATATTCGTACCAAGGTTGACCTAAGACTGCCATGACAGCTCCATTTCCGGCCTACTTTAACACAACCATGCACCTACTCAGAATAATTCTGAAAGCCTTGCGGGGATGTAATTGATCCTCATCTCGAGCAGCCCTAAGCCTCCGGACAACTCAGATTTATATCTGAGGTTCGTACGGTTGTGCCCAGATTAAACCCAATTTTCATTTATAGCCCATCAAATATTCGTGGACTGAACAACAATAACATTGATGTATTAGTACTAATAATCAGGGATGTGGCGACCGGGGGGTGTACTATGTGTAAATAGTGTAATTTATAATCTCTATGGGGGTGTAAGAGTTTAACACACGCTCACAATATTTGTTTATGAGTAATGTCAGGTAATGTAAATTGCTGGCTCGATGATTCTTTCTGATCATGATTTTCAGGTAAATTATGACAGCATTAACTGGAAAACGTTGATCGATGTTAAAAGGGAAAGCAAGCTATAAAGAATGCCAAATTTTATTTGCATTTTCGGCCATTCTGAGTGTCTAAATATTCAAAAATTTGAATAGTATCATCCCTCAACCCTCCTAATCCTCCTATTGGACATAGACTCGTATCCCATTGTGCTAATATCCCAATGTGCGGCAATTCTGCTTTCGAAACTAGAAACACCTGCTATTTGCGGAGTTGCAGTGGCAAGCTAGCCATAGCAACAGGTCATGCTATGCAAATTTTTACTGATTTGCATTACTCAAACTTTTACAAATGCATTGTCTTTTACCTATGTAAATACAGATTTTTTAGCATAGCACCAGTTGCTATGAAAAAACACTTTAAAAAAAACTGTAACGTAAAAAGTAATTTAACTAAAAATCAGGTAATTTCTCAAAATATTCTGAAGCGTCCAAATATGGAAGCAGCTGTTCGAAATGTGGACATGAAAATGAATTACCAACCTCGTACCCAGGGCTTGCCCGCCCCATTTTCGGTATCGTTCCATGTTTCGCGCACCAATATAGGTTAGGGTTAGGGGTCAGGGTTAGGGGTTATAGGGTTAGGCTTAGGGTTAAGGTGTGTATATATGTTTATGGAGGTATCCAGTTGACTTTGCAGTATACACTATAATATCCATTACATAATTAACGTTTACTATATTGGTGCGTGAAACATGGAACGATTACCCGATTTTCTATCGCGACCATATTAGAAGGCCCTGGGTACGAGGTTGATGAATTACTTGTTATCGATTTTATAGAAAAAATCAAGAACGTTAGCAGTCCATCTTTGAGGTTCTGTAAGAATCTTCTAAAAATGTTAAACCCAAAAATAATATGTAAACCTGACTTCACTTTTTGGAAATGGGACTGAAATGCTGTATTTGCTTTTCGGCACTTTGCATTTTTGGTTGGAGATAAATACATTTTGGGCTTGAAACAAACCCCATAGAAGTCAGTTCAGTCTATTTTACAATCTAATTACAATTTTCATTTCAATTTTAAGAATTTTAGATGCCACTAGCTTTGTAAACTGTCGAAACCTGAGAAATTTGTCGCTAAAAATAACTCTTTCGTCTGACTACGGTCAAGATATCGTAAAAAGCTGCCAGCTCTACATGCAGCCAATCCGATTGCAGGAAAACGTTCGGTCGAAACGCTGTTTGTCCTTATCGCTAGCTATACTTGCATGTAATGACTTTGCGAGATTATGTCTTTTTATATTTTTAGAAATATCCTTAATTAACCACATCAGATTTTAGTGTGTAGTGATAACGAATTTGTTATTTAACAAGAAAATGAGGCAATGAGCAGAACTGAACTAAAAATTCGTCTAATTGACAGTATTGATCAAAATATTTTGAATGAAAATAATTTGAATGAAATTGAAAAGATAGCTGCCAAATTATCGAACGTTCGCACCAATATTATACTTAAGGTTCATCAGATGAACAAAGTCTCTCACCAAAGATCTCTTTAATTATGACCTTGGATGATGAAATTAGTGTATAATCTTCAGAATTCTATAGAAAGTCCTCGTACTGTACATTGCAGGAAATTCCCTTTTAGAAAGAGAAAGCCGATATCACAAAATGTTCTGTGGGTGCATGACCCAGGAACTACTCCTCTAGAACGGGTTTTTCACTCCTAAGACCCTTTCATTTGCCAATTAATACGAAAATATTTCTTTCCTGCAAGCATTTGTGATTATGAAACTATGCTGTCATAGATATAGTCGTCACTGTTGCTGCTGTCAAGGCCGCCCAGAAGGGTCGGGAGGGGACAATTTTTCCTGGAGCCTCGGTTAAAGGGGGGAGAAACCCAGGGTCAAATTTGACTTGGGATTCCCCTCGTGATTCCATCTTCTAACACTATATGATTAGGTGGATCCGGAGGCATTACCCCCACTCAGAAAAGTTTGAAATCTGAGGTTCCAGAAATGGCTATATCGTTCATTCTGGAAGTCTGTTGACAGTTATATATCTATGTATATTTTACTGTAATTCTTATAGCTTTATTGCAGTGTATGTTGGTTTTGGCATTTTTAAATATCAATTGTAGCCTGTTTTGTGGTTACAGATTATTATAAGGGTGTGTTTCGGGACATTTTTTTACGCAAAAATGTGCAGTGATAAAAAATTCTAAAAATTAGTTTTGATAAACAAGAAGTTTTGATATAATGCAGATACGAAATATCGTTTGTTATATAAATTGGTTTGCTGCATATCAAGAGACAAGAGTCACATGTTATAATTATCAGTAGGCCTATTATCTCTCGATCGATTTCTTTGAAGTATCGAAATGGAATGCCCAGACAAGTATCTTGGAATTGCCACTTGATATCTATGTGCACATGCAGTTATGCGGTATCAACATCTCACAACAAATAACAGAAAACGACAATGTTTTCAAAGGGAATGGCAATATTCATCAAGGCTTTGCTATCATTTCAAAACACTGAGAAACCTGTCCATTGAATGTGTGTTCAATTAAACTGTCTGAACATGCAATGGAACAAAACTGTATATGGTCTAGGAGATAGCTGCGTGCAAGGTTAGCTGCAAAACTTGAATTATTCAAATGCAGTAAAACGTAAAAATGTGCGCAGTACTAATTTCAATAAAAATGGTTATACTGCCATCTTTTATTCATACTAATTACCAACAATCCAGAACTGCTCGATAAGCCAAATGGTGTTATGGAAGCTACTAATTAGTTAACAATCTATATGTATATATATATATATATATATATATATATATATATATATATATAGAATTTCGCTTATCTTGCGGAATTATATAGAATTTCGCTTACCTTGCGGAATTTTGAGGTAAGCGAAATTCTACATTTGCTCTATCTTTATGATATTGAGCACTCTTTGCGTTTCGTATACACAAACCTACTCGTATATATATATATATATATATATATATATATATATATATATATATATATATATATATATATATATATATATATATATATATATATATATATATATATATATGTAGTAATCTATATAGTTTAACTTTTTTGTCATTTTTGTATCAACGCTAGCATTCTGCATCTTTTTATCATTCTGATCAATAGACGCAGGGTACGCTAAAGGCCTATACCTATTTTTAGGTATCACAGATCCTACGGGGTAAAACCAAAAATTGCATCCAAGGGTTTTCATTTTTTTCTGCCAGAAGGATTGTGAAGGACCTCTCAATAGGGGGGTGTCCATGCATATTATTAAATTGATGGCCAATTTCACAGGAAGTACACAGAAATTATGTCACTTTCACTGGTTTGAAATAACAAATCATGAAGCCAAGCAAGTTATCTACGACAAGTTTTCATATGTGACTAGTTTTATTTTGTTCAATTGCACGTGTGTACGTAAAACAGATTTTCTATGACAATTAAGTTTTAAATTTAGTTTCCTGACCGCCACGATGGCTATTATTAGATATTACAACATAGATTGCTGACTAACCGTAATGTATGCAAGTGCTCTAGCTCAAATTACTTTGTCAAATTTTCTTTGTTGATCGGTACAGACGAACAAAATTTGTACTTTGCCAAGTTTTTTTGTGACAAGTGCACTCGGCGGTATAGCATACTAGCTTTTGAACACGTGTACTTGTCATAGTAAAAATATGGTAAAGTTGCTTATGTGGTCATGGGAGAAAAGGTATGATTCAATAAATAATATAATAGTTTCTAAAGCGCCCACGCTTGATAATTAGCAGACGCGAAAGTACACTGTACTTCCGTATATATACGACTTCCGTATATAACCGCCTCTCAGAGAACATTGCGCAAACCTCAGTGTCTACCAAACTTCTAAAACACTCGAATTGAAATTCGAAATATCGAAACATGTGACTGTCGATGACATTTTCAAGTCGTGAACTGGAGGAAAGCATGCACGCAAGGAGTGTGTTACTATATATACTTGAGCCGTGATTACACTGGAGATTGAAATTTACCTGAGATGCCTGGCTTTAAGCCCTGCGACCAATTGAATTAGACCCACGCAGTCCTAACTGTTCTGCGTCGGTCCTGAGTAAGGTCATATGAGTCATTATTCAGTTTTATGTTTTTGAGGAGAGGGTGATTGGTTGGGTGCGCGGGGGGGAGGGCATACAAAACATTTCATCTCCTTTGAGGAGGGCATTAAATATTTTGCGACGCTTTTCGAGGGGGGGAGGGGGGGTGCTGAATTTTATGGTCCACATGATACTTTATGACCGGTCCCTTAGTAGGCTAAAGAGAGCTGCATGGAAAATAAATAGTTTTAATCAGTTTACCCTTTTATTCAGTCTTGTTGAGTAGAAAAGCATTTACATAAAAAATAAAGGCTTTTTATCGTTGTCGTTTTAGCAATATGTCAGCATGCTTGGACTAAAGTAATAAACACAACAGATCTCATCTAGTTCGCAACACTAGAGGTTTTTTTTAGGAATTTAATTAAGCATCAAGCAAAAATATAAATACGTTATTTACCGTTATTTTAAGACCACGGGAAAATATTTTTCAGTACGGACCTCCTATAGCTGGTAAACTAGAAGTTACTATCGCAAGGAAAGTGCTGCCTCACCCTCAAGGGATCAAAGGCAGCATGCGCAATTTGCAGAATAAGGGGCTGTTTTTATGATCTAGCCTCCTCCGCAGGCAACTCTTTGGCAAAAATATTATGAATAACAGCGAATTTAAAGTTAGGGATTGTTAGGGATCACAGAGCGTAACCCTATAATATTCACATTTTTGCCAATTTTTTATTCATAATAATATTTTTGCCAATTCTTGCCAAAGAGTTGCCTGCGGAGGAGGCTATATATGATCCTGCTTTGCCAGGACGAGATGCCAGGCAGGATTATTTTGATGTATTACTTCTAAAATAAATTACTGTGCACGATTCAGCAAGGTTGTTCAAGCAGTATAATAATCTTCTTGAACTACAACATTTGAATTCTGTTGACTTATTTCAATACATTAAAATCACCCGGATTCCAATATTTACAGTAAACAGCCCCTAAGACACATGTTCATGAGGTAGGAAAAGTACAATTTGAATATCAAACACCTTGCACAAAGTCAAAGGTCAGCTAAATGTTCTATTTCTACTTTCTTGGCATTGGGCAGTTTTATATGAACACCTTCAATGTTTATAATTTCTTACTTTTGTATGTATAATTACAATATATGCAGGTTTATTAGGATAGCATGACCATTTGACATGGCTAGCTAGCCACTGAATACTGTATAATATCATATATACAGTGTGTCTAAAAAAAGTGAATCCTTTCAAATTTGACAGCTCTAATTGCTTTGAATTAATGATTGGGTAAGAACACAAGGTCTTGTACTCATGGGACAAAACTCAAAGAAATAAAAATTAGAAAATTTAAAAGAAATACAGTATTCCTTGTGTTCTTACCTAACTATTAATTCAATGCAATTAGACTGGTGTCAAATTATTACAATATAGCTAATTTGAATTTGAAAGGGTTCACTTTTTTTTGAGACACACTGTAGAAATACTAAGTCAGTTTTTGTCCCAATTATTATTTACATGGCACCTTCAAGGCTACCCCTATTGCATGCAAATCAACCGAACAATCTGATAGGGAGACAAAATCTATTTGTTAATATTTTTGTTTAATTAATATGTCAGCTTCAGATGACACCATTCATTGCACTCAGTCAGAGATTGTACTCAGTCAGAACTACAAAACTATATAAGAAAGAAATTGTGAGCATTATCGAAGAATATTCTTGGGTTTCATATGACGTCACAGAAGTGACAGGGGGGGGGGGTCAACTGTAAAACAAAACACAGTTATCAGAGTGAGTCGATTGTTTGTTTTATGTATTAGCCTTGTGTTTGGTGGCAATACATGGAATTTCGTATAATTTTCTCACTCCAGTACAGCATAAGCATCAATACATGTGAGGTTGACCCCCCATCAGATCCACTGCATAATGCCTAGTTAGTGAAACCCAAGAATAGCATACCCGGAAACATATTGCATGACACAGCCAGGTGAATGTATGAGTATAGGTCGGTAGGATTATTTCATATTATGTTAAAGATGCTGTACAGTCTGATCTGCACACGTGGACAAATGAGGAGCCCTCTTTTTAATATACAAACAGTTTATTTAGGTTTTATTTCGTTTTATGTTCTTGCAAAGCTTGATTGTTGTCAATGTTGTGTCTTTATAATTTATTATACTCTAGAATGTCTAGAATCACGAAAATATAAATAGTTGTCGAATAAAATTCTATATTTTGGATACCGAAATGTAAACAAAGCCTTTGTTTACATACGGACTGTACCGCATCTTTAACAATGGAGATATCTCAGACATATAAACAGGCCATCAGGCATGCATGATACCCGTCCTTGTACAAAAGTCAGTTGACATGCTATTTGCATGTAACTGCTGGTAGCCTGCTATTAAAAGTTAATATATACAGACAACAATCCCCACACTGGGTTGCTATAGGAAGCCTGATTACGTGCACAAGTATTAACAGTCCGTCTGTCCGCGTTTGTTTTTAAAACGTGCTGAAAGCACCATTGCTATAAAGATCTAAAATGAACACTATATAAATCTCATCGCCACACAAACAAATAAACTCAAAGTACATTTTCAAGCTCCTTGTATATAAAATAAGATAGCTAGCTGTCATTATTGACATCATGAAATCATGTTTCAATACCTCTGTATCGAATGCTATAAAGCAGCAGATCTAAGTGCCTTCATGTATATCACCAGAAAGAAATAAAACCATTCTTACCTGACTTATTCTTTGATATTCGTTCGCAATCCAACATATAAACTCGTATGATCTCGTATTAAAATTTTAATTAAACTGCTTGCACAAACGCACAATACAAAATAAAGTTTGACCGCCCCCCTCGTTAAAAAAACTTCCTGAAGCTTAATTATTCCTCCCGGAAATCATCTTAACAGACAGCCGGACAGACACAAATCGAGATCTCGACAATACATAGATCGCGCGAAAGACTGGGTCGAGTGGACTCTGGAGAAACCACCGCGTGTCAAGAATAGGGTGCTGCCTTCGGCAGCAACAAGCCTCTAGTCCTGGGCTAGGGTACATTTTGATTTACGATGGACAAAGCTACATTTCGGTCGGACAGTAATTCACTCGGGTCGGACAAACAATAAACCTCAGTTTCACTTAGGTCGGACAGAATGTCCGGTGGTTTCCTCTCTACGTCGGACAATTTCACGAATGGGTCGGACAATGTCCGTGACCGACCGATATTTTAAGGCCTGCCGGACTGGTTGTAACGGATTTATAAACCTTTTATCGAAACTGTTCCAAGAACGGACTGTCCAAAGTCTGAGGTATTGCCTTTCCCCAATTATTATAAGTAAACGCATGTTTTGAGGGAAATTAGTAATTAAATGACCCCGCAAACGGAGGAAGGTTTAGTAAAAGTCCCGAGGGCGTAGCCCTCGGGACTTTTACTAAACCTCCCGAGGTAATAGTTAATAAGTGTACAAGTGTAATTAGGTAATAAGTGTGCAAGTTGAATGGCGGGTTGGCCCGATAAAAACCGGCCAACCGGCCATTCAACATTTGCCCAATTTAGGAAAGCAATAGCGGAATATTATTAATAGTAACTAGTAATTTAACTGGCAATTTACCACACGGCAATCTTGTAAACCAGTTCATGGTGTTTTTTATATTAATAATATACATAAAGATATTACTCGACTGTGATTGGTTGATTTCAGGGCAGTTAATTAATCCCAAAGAGCAGTGCAGTTTTCTGTAATCACAGTTCAATTTGTTGTAATCACAGTGCAATTTTCTGTAATCACAGTGCAATTTTCTGTAATCACAGTGCAATTTTCTGTAATCACAGTGCAATTTGTTGTAATCACAGTGCAATTTTCTGTATTAAATCACAGTGCAAAAATCTGTAACAAACTGATCTGATTGGTGGAAAAACATTGTGATGATTAAATAAACCAATCAGTTTAAAGCAATTTAGTTTAAAGAAGTAACGGTCACAGATTGCTTCAAAACAAAACAAACATGGCGCCGCGCCACACAAAGTAAAAGTTGCCTTCGCGTTGAAAATATGGCTTTTATCTTTATTTTTAAATGGAAAAGCATTTATCTCAAACAAGACTAACAAAAATTACATAGTTGAGTGGAATTTTCAAGCTGTTAGCGTAGTATAATGTGATATAACAAAGCCAGGAAAAGTTTGCCAGTGGAATGTTCGCTATAAACGCGTAAGTTAAAACTACAATTGTCTCGAACATTTTTATGTAAATTATTAATAAGTAATAGGCTAAGCATGATTTCTCGTAAAATTTGGATAAACATGCACTCGTGAGTTTTTCAAAGACCTCAAATAGAACTCGTCCTTCGGACTCGTGCTATTTTGAGATATTTGAAAAACTCACTGGTGCATGTTATATCCAAATTGCGCTCGAAACCATGCTATTACCTATACTAATAACGTGCTCAAAGTGATGAACAGAACTGCCAAGCCTAAGAAATAAAGCCATATCATTAGCAAAAACTGCAATGGAATGAAAGCAACAAGTATTTCGAGATACCTTTCTGTGCATATTTTTTCTACTTTCATGGCGCAACTATTGTTTTTTGGCATTATTATGACGGAAGCCAACATTTGGTAAAATTTTTCTTAATTTAGTAAAATTTAGTAAACTCGCTGGAAATTATATAAAATGGTGTACTTTAATATTGAATTAAAGAAACGTCTGGGTATGAGCCGGGCATGCGAGCGCTCTATTCATAAATATCTGGTCCTTCACCGTCACGTGTGTATTGTACTTTGGCAAATGCACCAATAGCAATTTCCAATTTACCACACGGATAGGGAACTATCCTGAAACATTGCTATTGGTTAGTTGGGCAAAAATACAATATATATACGCACATGACGGTGAAGGGCCATATTTATGAATAAACGTTGACTAACATGGACAATGCATGAGTTATATTGTTGTTTTAATGAGTTTCCTAACCATCTATTCTATTAACTCTGCCTCAACACACGTCCGAGCGAGTCGTATTTGATTCAACGGCAAAGAAGTAAAATATGTTTACGGCTCAGAATTACTTCAATTGAATGCCTTAAAAGTCATATAAAATTATTAACATAATAACAAAAAATCATGACATGGTCAAAATACAATTGTTGTTTACCTTTTTTGCAGCGAAATAATGGTCTAACGAGGCAAAATTTAACACACAAAAATACCTCACTTTCCAACGCTGTGTATTCAATGCTCAACTCCGAATTTTATGAAAACGTTTGGAAATAAGCACATGTTTATAATTTTTACGATCAAATGAATTTCGTAGTTGGACGATTGATATAATGTCAAATGCTTTTTTGAAATCGTCCCTCCATCGAAGACGAAGTAATCAAAAGTCCGACTCATTATCCTCAATATTTCATTAAAAACTTAACTATACGATACACTAGTTACTACTTGTCGTTACAGTGCAAAAACATCCCCGAGAATTTCGTAGTTAATAAAAAAAAACAGCGAAATACAACAGCAGGAAAAATCACGCTCCTTCTGCCGAAAGTGCCCTGGGGCCGGTTGTCACTTTTTTAATCAATTTAATCACTATTTTGTAGTTAAATAGTGATTAACTCTCAAATAGGCGCTTCTTATTGGATGACGTTTCCACTTCACTATAGTTAACTTTTATCATTTTTTTATACAGGGTGTCCAAAAAACCCCCGAAAACCATTGAAATCACTTATTGCCAATTGAATGCCCTACCAAAAAGCTGAACGTAATGATGCGTAAAATATTGACAACTCATGTATTAAAATTTAGTTAAGAACATCCTTGTAAAGTGCGCGATTTTTTGCTCTTTGGAGTTTAAAGCAGCTTCTTAAATAGTTTCTTTATGCATAAAATTGACTTATGTCAATCATTTATGCACTCGTGGGAACCAACAGAGTGCTAAGGCATTCAAATTCTAACAATTAAATTGTTATTGGTGATTTCAATAGTTTTCGTTTTTTGGGGACACCCTGTACAACCGACCCCTGGTTTGCTGGAAAAATCTGCATTTACCAATCAACTATACTTGTTGAAAGGAGTTGTTGATACTCGAAATTTCGAATCAAATGTTCGCATATTTATTAGACAAAACCAGTAGCAGTTGCGAACTATAGTCCCTCTGGCAAGACCTGCGGCAATAGACCTTTCCCCTTATGAGTGAAATTTTGATCTAGACAAACCTGGACAAAAGCATCACAGCTTGAAAGAGCATCACAAAATTAGCAATATTCCGAAGTTAATATAAGCCTTGCGAAGTTTGCCGTTTTCAGTCATTTTGCATTACAAATGAAATTGGTAATCAGATGATCGAACTGATTATTAATTTCCCATCTGTAATGCAAAATGATTGAAAAACGGCAAACTTCGCAAGGCTTATATTAACTTTATATTAACTTCGGAATATTACTAATTTTGTGATGCTCTTTCAAGCTGTGATGAAATTTGTGTTCAGACTTGTCTAGATCAAAATTTCACTCAAAAGGGGAAAGGTCTATTTGTTTAGGTCTTATGAATGTATAAAAATTCCACTCGACATTTCCATCTACAAATCCCTGCAAAAGTTATACCAAGTGAGATGCCCCAAATCCTGAGTTTCATTTTGCAAGATTATCAACTATAATAGCGTTTCTTCAAAGTTCTATACTTTCGCAACATATACAAAGCTTCCAGTTCTTTCACAACATAATTTCCTCGATCAATAAGTAGCTGAATCTGTTCTGGGTTTGTGACATCTTTATTCTTCATGAATGCTTGATGTAATCTCGTGTGAAAATATTCCTTGCCGGCGGGGTATTCTTTGCCAAGATGATATAGCTGTGGGGATAATAAAGATTTAAGCTCTCGCCAAATGAGGGTTGATGAGAGTTGACTGCAGGATATTGAGCGCCGGTCAAACGAGGATGAGAATGGACATTTGCATTATACACTAAATTTTGATCTAAACAAGTCTAGACAAAAATTTAGACGCGGGGGAAATTGACAGCCCAATACCCTTTAGGGCTGTCAATTTGCCGTTTGTAATACAAAATGACTGAAAAATGGCAAACTTCGCAAGGCTATATTATCCGCATTTTACAACATTTCGCAACGAAACTTCGGAATATTACTAATTTTGCGATGCTCTTTCAAGCTGTGATGAAGTTGTTGTCTAGACTTTTTTAGATCAAAATTTAGTCTATAATGCAAATGGTCCATTGACGAAAGTTCCAACTCTCGCTCGCATTTGACTGCAAGTTTTTGCCGAGGGCCTAGCTCAGGGTTCCCAAATAGAATTTCGAGTCTAGGAGGAGTTTTGAAAGGAGTACGTGGCTATGTGATGCCGAAGGTACCACTCCCATGCGAGGGGGAAGTCCTAGGGCATTTCTCCCATCAAGATCTTGAAATTTAGACCGCGGCTCTGAAATGGCATTCCTATAGTAATTTTGGGGAGTACTCTCATGGAGATTGCTGTATTATCCAAATATTTGCAACTCTTGTTCTTGAGATAAAAATAATTTTTTAAAAATAGTTTTCTTTGTTTAATCTGCAGTAACATCGAGCATCACAATTTCCTTATGACAACTTAAAGAGATACGGCAATATATTTTTTTATTATTTCATTTTAAAGAACTTTTAAAATTATATGTAAATCTCTTTTACCGATTTTACGTAACTTTATTATTTCTTGAAATATTTTGACTTAAAATAATTTGCTGTCCGCCATCTTGGATTAATTTTTATCTCATTATCGGTGATTTTAGTGACGTCAAAAGCTGGGTTAGCCATATAAAACTACATCTAAATGACCAAATAACATTAAGTCTTGTTTGAAAAGTCGTCAGACAGTTTTTTTATTTCAAATAGTTACTGAAGTATATATGATTTTGGGCTCATAATAACCAATTGCTCTACGGATAAAATTCTTGCGTGACCCTGCTTATGATGTCACATGCATAGAGATTATAAATGACACTAGAGGAGGCATTGTAATCTTAATTCAGTAAAAAAAAGGGAACGCGACTATTGGGGGGCAAATTCAAGTCCCGGATGTGTATTCGTGTTCCCATTGGTGACGAGTTTCAAATCAGCCAATGAGAGCACGATTTTATATCCGGGACTTGAATTTGCCCCCCATTAGCTGCGTTCCTATTCCTAATTTTTAACCTCGATGCCTCCTCTAGTGTTATTTATAATCTCTATGGTCACATGCATATCCGCCAAAATCCAAGATGGCGAAAAGCTCGCTGATTTGTGATTTTTTCTGTTCAACAAATCTCAAGAAATAATCAAGTTACGCAAAATCGGTAAAAGAGATTTATAAATTATTTTTCAAGTTCTTCCAAATGAAATAATAAAAAAATATATTGTCGTATCTCTGTAAAGTAAAGTAAGACTAAAGTAACTATATGGTGCATTGTAGTTTGATTAGCCTGCGAACAGGCTCTCAAGCTGAATTGAGAGCCTGCATCGATGACTATTGAATTTGAATATCTGCCCCGTAACGTTCGCTTTTCCAAATATGGAATGTCTATAGATCGGAAGATGTTGTTTACAACTTTCGTGCAAACTAAATTTAGACCGTGCAAACTAAATTAGACCGTACAGTTTATACTGTTTTTCGAAATATAAGATGTTCAAGCAAAAGTTGAAATATTTTAAATACTGTTTTCTCAAAACAGAACATTTCATGCTTTGAGATAAGACGGGCAAGACCAATTTGATCAGTTAATGTGTTTTTTATGCATAGTGCTTCAGCAGTTGACATATATAGAGCTCAGCGGAAACATATAAATTGTAGCATCTGACATGAGAATTTCGCGTCACGATTTGAGACGCAGATATTCAAATTCATTAGTCATCGATGCAGGCTCTCAATTCAGCTTGAGAGCCTGTTCGCAGGCTATGGTTTGATGAATTAACCTGAACTGCCACGCAACACTCACCCAACTTTATTGGGTCAAGTATATCAGACGGACATGAGGACATCCAAGGTAGGATGTGGGTAAGATTCTGAAAAGCAGTTCTGGAAAATGTCCGGCAATTTAACAAAAATAAATTTGCAGGAAATTTCTTACATATCGTAGGAAATTTTTGTCATCTTACACTGTATATGCCCTATAATTTACCTATTATTGTTTACAAAAGTGTTTTGCAAGTCGAGATTGTCTTGTGCCGAAAGTGAAGTTGATCACAATGAGCGCCACCATATGTACATTCTCTGAAATCCACATACAGCTATTTCAATTAAGGTTGTCCACATGAAGCAAAGCGGAAAAGTCGAATACTAGCGCGAAAGGCTGCTGGGGATCGCTGACAAATTAATGAATTTTCATAGCAGCCTTTCGCGCGCGTATTCGACTTTTCCGCTTTTAGTCCAGTCAATATGTGAGCAGAGGTCAAAGAAATTGCAATAGAATTTTTCAGTGGTAAAATGTGAAGGTAGGTGTCCTGATTAACATACTAAAAATAAAAAAAAATCCCTTCGGTGGAACATGGTGAAAATCGAGTTTTTCTTACTTCTACCTATAGAAAACCATTGTGGACAGAATGTTCAAATTTTGAAATCATTTTTAGGCAAATGTAATCTACAGTACATTATTGGAAAGCTTAAACAAAACTATGTAAAGGTCAATTAAACCGTTATATTCAATTTATTGGTCAGTTTGTCGTTATTCTAGCTCAAAGTTGGAAAAATAGCGCAAAATTTGCACAAAATACAAATTTATGGCATTTTAAATCTTGTATAACTTTGGCTGGATAGGCAAAAGCAAGATAACCGTTTAATGATCTATATTTTAGTTTTTTCTAAGCTTTCCAATAATGTAGGTTACATTTGCCTAAAAATGATCTCAAAATTTCAACATTCTGTCCACAATAGTTTTCTATAAGGTGTGAAGCCATGTGAGGTCATGAGCAGACGTGCTTTGTTGAGCTCTCTAAAATTTCAAAATTTTTGTAATACAATCCAATACAACACACTTGAATGGATGAAAAATTATATGAAAGACTATCCTGACGATTATTAGCGATTGAAAGTTGTTTATTCATTTGTACAATGAACAATATGGCAACCAGCTTAAGCGATAAGCTATGCATTGCATGGTCAGGTACTTATGAGTCTCTAAAACAGTTTGTAAGTGAAGATTTACAACTCAAAGGAACTTGGGAACAGCCTGGAGGTGATAGGAAGTTGTTTAGTTGTGATACATCAACTATACTATGGAGAAAGAATAAGGGATTGCTTTCCATCAATGGAGAAAATGCGACCGAAATCATGAGAGAGTTATGTAAACGGATGTGTAATTATCATGCAAATAATTCACAAGTATCTGCCTCAGCCCACACTCAACTATCAAATGAATTATGTGATGATGTGCATACGGATATTGAAAGTCTAAAACTGGGTCAACAAATCAATGGCGAAGCAATCCAGTCTCTATCGGCCTCTATCTCGTATATAACTTCTCAGTTACAAGATTTGGTGAACAAAAACAAGACTGATTCTGATATTTCCGCTTTGCCAAAGCAACCTTGCGTACGGACGAGCTTACTGATTATGTAGATGCCGACAGTGCTGGTGTTGATAATTCTTTTGTCATACAAGAATCGACTAATCCTCGAACGAACAATGGGAGCACTACCGAACCAAGGCCAATTAATCGTGAAGAATACAATAATCAGTTTAACGAGTTAAACGGGAATGCTTCCGTAAATCCTATAGAAGTGAACCCAAATAGTGCATCCGCTGATGTTTCTATAGAAGATAATAATAGTACGAAAGCACATCACCCTACCTACGCAGAAAAAACGGCTAATCAAACCGCTACCAAAACAAACCACCAAGATCCTATCAAGAATAACCTAAGCAAGAATTCGGAGCATACCTCGCAGAGTGTGGTTTCTGAGGCCGGACAGTCGCCTGATGATTTTATTGGAGTACAGCGTAAACGTGGTAAGACTAAGAAATTGTTCGTAACGGGAATCGCTGAAAGTGTAAACAAAAGTCAAATCCTTTCTTACCTCAATCAAAGAAATATTTTCCCCACTTATATCTCGGTTTTTCGAAGCCGCCGTCGAGAGACTCTTTCGTGTAAACTCCATATACCCTCAGGCGCCAGTGCACTGGTGGAGAAGGAAAACTTCTGGCCCACGTTTGTTACTTGCAAACCATGGCGACCAAAAGATCATGACATGAACACAACTCAGAAGAAAATAAACTCGACCCAGAATGGGAGCTACTCAACCCTTGTATAATGGCGGAGACACCCTTGCAAAACATTTCTACAGTACACGGTATGGGAAGGTCTAGAAGACAGCATTTCGGCCGACTCAAACCAATGTGTACTCGAAATCTCAGTAACCTTGTTAAAATTCCTATTACCAAAACTCATTCTCCAAGAACTGAATTCGTTCCCAAAATTATGCTAACTAATGTCATGTCTCTAGTTCCTAAGCTTGACGAGCTACGTATTTTGACCTCTGCACAAAGTTTTGATTTGGGTTTTATAACTGAAACTTGGCTGCGAGAGTCCGTTTGTGACACCCACGCGACTTTATTTGATTACCACCTCGTGAGGCGGGATCGTAGTCTTGGTATCCACGGTGGTGTCTGCATGTACATAAAGAATTCCATCCGTTTCAAACGATTACCTGAAATTGAACATTTAGACTTTGAGGTTTTATGGACACACATTAGACCACCAAGATTACCAAGGGGAATTAACGGCATTGTTTCTGCGTGCGTCTACCATCCTCCAAGTTCCTGCAATACAGATCTTTTTCAATACCTATCAGACTCACTGACACTACTGGAAAGTCTTTTTCCAGGTTGTGGAATTATTATTGCTGGTGATTTTAACCACTTTGACACTAAAGATCTTTGCCGAGATTTTCAGTTAAAACAATTGGTTGATAAACCAACTCGTGGTGCCAAGATTTTGGATCTTATACTTACAAACATGCATAAATTTTACGATGTACAACCAGCCATGGTTTTCCCTCCTTTCGGATTATCAGACCATAATGTGATAATGGTTGAGCCCAAAGTTAAAACATCATCAGAAACCACAAGTAGAAAGACAGTAATAAAAAGAGACATTCGTCAATCACGCAAAAAAGAACTTGGTCGATATCTGAGTAACTTTGACTGGCAACTTATCGATTCCTCCGAACCGTGCGATAAGAATTGTGATATCTTATGCTCCGCAATAAAGACGGGTTATGACATCCTTATGCCTGAGAAACACGTTAAATTCCATCGCAACGACAACCCATGGATAACCGAAAAATTGAAACAGCTGATCAAGTTTCGACAACGTGCGTTTTCATCTAATAACACTACTCTTTTCAAATTCTACCGAAATAAAGTGAATAGAATGAGAAAATCTTGCCGGGCAGACTATTTTGCTTCAAAAGTTGCTAATCTGAAAAAGTCTAACCCCAAATCTTGGTGGACAGAGGTTAAACGTATCTCCGGTATGAGACCTGTATCTGGCAGTTTGCTTAACCAACTTCATGTCGAAGATACAGAACATTTAACACACAAAGTTTTGCAGATTTAATTAACAAAAGCCTAATAGAACCAATGAATACTTATGATCCCTTAAATGTCACAGATTTGAACACCTTGTTTGAGGAGATTCCTGATTATCCGTTAGATGTAAACATGAATTTGACAAATACTGCATCGGTCTTGAAAAAACTGAAAAGCTTGAACCCGCATAAAGCTCCGGGCCCTGATGATATCCCCAATTGGATTCTTCGTGATTATGCCGAAATCCTTGCTCCCTCTGTATCGGACTTATTGAATTCGTCCTACAAGCAAAAAAGACTGCCCTCATGCTGGAAACAAGCTAACATTACACCTATTCCGAAAGAGAAACCTGTTAAAGACATAAGCAAACAGCTCCGACCTATTTCGTTAACTCCGGTTCTGTCTAAACTTGCAGAAGAGTTTGTTGTTGAAAAATATATCGCTCCAGCAGTGTTGTCGTCAATTGATCCTTTTCAATTTGGTGGCATCCCTCGATCATCTGCTACAAAAGCCTTAATTTCTATGGTTCATGCGTGGACTCAAGCCACAGATGGAACTGGAAACGCTGTAAGAGTGGTTCTTTTTGATTATAAAAAGGCCTTCGACTTGATTGATCATAAGATCTTAGCCACGAAAATCATCCAATTGCCAATGCCAAATTTCATTAAGCGGTGGGTAATTGACTTTCTGATAAACAGGCAACAACGGGTGAAACTTGCAAGAGACTGTATGTCTGAATGGATTGACATTCCTTCCGGTGTCCCTCAAGGAACCAAATTGGGACCTTGGTTATTCATCCTAATGATAAATGACCTACGCCCCCCACATCATGAGCGATGGAAATACATCGATGATGCTACGGTATCTGAAATCATTTATATCAACACACCCAGTAAAATTCAAGATACAGTCGATTGTGTTCAAAATTGGTCTGTAGAAAACAAGATGCAATTAAATGCCTCCAAGTGCAAGGACCTTGTTATCAGTTTTACAAAACCTGAGAAAGAATTTCCGCGCCTTAAGATCATCTCAGGCCAAATCGAGACAGTGAACCACGCAAGAATCCTAGGTTTGACAATTTCTAAAGATCTAAAATGGACCCAACACATAACTAACATAGTTAAGAAGGCGAACAAACGGATTTATTTTATTATTCAGTTGAAACGTGCTCATGTACCTGAAGCTGACATAATAAATTTTTACACTACCTGCGTCAGACCAGTCATGGAATTCAGCTGTCAAGTTTTCCACTTCGCCCTTCCTTCCTACTTATCTAATGCCCTGGAACGGGTTCAAAAGCGTGTTTTATCAATCATCTATCCACTGACAGGTTATGCGGATTGTTTACAAAAATCTGGCATCAAACCATTAAGTGACAGGCGTGTGGATGCATGCGAGAAACTGTTTAATGAAATCACCACAACACCAGTAGCTAATATGCATAATCATGTACCATCTAGATACTTTCCAAATTACGACCTTAGACACTCAAGGTCTTTTGTTGTTCCTCAGACCAAAACGAACAGATGTAGAAACAGTTTTT
>CACRXK020000183.1:14352-98091 GCA_902702795.2 Paramuricea clavata | reverse complement strand
TTCTGCACTAATGCCATTGGATGAATATTTAAGTTGTTCGGAAAAAATCCTTAGATTTCCTTAGATTTTTTCACTTCCTTAGATTTTCCTTTTCGACACTAGAATTTCCTTAGAAAAGGAAATTTCCTTGAAAATGGAAGCACTGGGTGGTGGGCAGTGACAAATTCTCGTCCCCAGGCTACCTATATGCTACCCTACGTACAGTAAGTACGTAAATTATCGCGTGGTATTAAAATTATTTGCTAGGCTTTTTTCCGTTTGGTGTATCAATAGCTATCTGAGTAGTGCACTACTGCTCACCTTCCAAATGGATCGTTGTGGTAAAGTTTAGAGAATATTGTCGCTGTAAAAAACTTTTTACACTTTTCTCCAGTTTGTTCTTTGACTTTGATAAAATCTTCATAATTTATCATCTGGCAAAAATTGTCAAAAATATATTCAATTTTGTGTATATCCACCAATAGCAATTTCCAATTTACCCTATTGTTCGAGTCACGGATAGGTAACTTTCCTAAAACATTGCTATTGGTTAGGCAAAAATACAGCACGCACGTGACGGTGAACGACCAGATTTATGAATAAACGTTGACTAATATAGATAATGAGTTATATTGTTATTCTAATGAGTTTCACAACCGTCTTCCCTTCGATAGGCTATGGTCATATTAAAATAAAAGACAAAAATAAAAAATGAAAACACACTAGCTGTTGAAAACCCAACATAAAGACTAAACCATATACTTAAATTTGAATAACTATCAGGATTTCGTCATCTCGCTTGATAGAAGCGAGGCCACAGCCCCACAGGTTCGATTTCATTTTTCAGTTTTTGTTTGTTGGTTCTGGCATGGCCTATCGAAGGGGAGATGGCTGTGAAACTCATTAGACAATATAACTCATTATCTATGTTAGTCAACGTTTATTCATAAATCTGATCCTTCGCCGTCACGTGTGTATTCACTGTATTGTATTTTTGCCCAACTAACGAATAGCAATATTTTAGGAAAGTTACCTATGTATCTGTGACTCAAACAATAGGGTAAATTGAAAATGGCTATTGGTTAGTTGGGCAAGAATACAAATCAATACACACGTGACGGTGAAGGACCAGATTTATGAATAAACGTTGACTAACATAGATAATGAGTTATATTGTTATTCTAATGAGTTTCACAGCCATCCCCCCTTCGATAGGCTATGTTTTGGCTTGTGTCATATTAACTTTTTGCAATTCCACCCACCTGTTCATCTTGCAGCACAGGAAGTGTTTGATGTTTGTCCAATAAATACCACAAGTTCTACAATTAATATACAATAGACCTTACCGACTATTCTCTTCTGCCCAATTGCCCGATGGCCTTGTTTCCATGTTAACTTATTTTCGCATGCCAGGTGCAGATAAAGATTATACATGTATTCTCATGTTAATTCCCTGGACGAATTTGTTTCTTGCTGTTCTTAAGCACAATAACAAAGTAATTTTCAACCATACTAAGCACAAAACATGAGTAAGTATTTTACATGAAAACGAGGCCATTGGGTGATTTCAAGTAAATAAAGGTCTATTCAGGCTCAACTGTAGACAATACATTTTTAAAGGTTTTAATACTAATAGACAATACATTTTTAAAGTTTTAATAATGCAAATCATTAAAAATTTGCATAGGATTATTAGAATAACTTCAATATATTGTTGGCTCGTACAGTATACCCTAACAAACATTGACTTTTTCTTTCATTTTCGATTAACTATATATCAGCAAAAATAAGACAAAACGAATTTTGCTGCAGGCGACTTTCACTATCAGTATCATGCACCATCAAGTGATATCAATAACTATTGTAATCTATTGATACTACAGTACGTGCAAGAATTAAGTTTTGCAATCAATCATATTTAAAAAGCACAGTGTTAGCCAGTAACGAAGTAAAAAATCAGTATTTACTTGTAACGAAGTATTTTTTTAATGAAGTACTTTTTACTTGTAACGAAGTACGATTTTCGGTAAATATTTACTTTTTTACTTCGTTACTTTTGTTATATTTTGGCAAAGTAAAAAAGTATTTCTCAAAGCGGTGAGTGGACTGGAATATATATATATGGAGGTATTTGAAGAATAAAGTTGTTTTACCGCGTTACTTACACGTCTGAGTGTTCTATTCCTGCTTAAACCTTTGCGAATTTATATTCTATTTCAGTAGTACTTTTACTTAAGTATATTTTCCCAATACTTTTCTTTTACTTAAGTAAAATTTTCAGGCAGTACTTTTACTTTTACTAAGTAAAATTTTCAGGCAATATTTTTACTTTTACTTAAGTAAAATTTTCAATCAGTACTTTTACTTCTACTTAAGTAAATATTTTGAGTACTTTGCTGAACACTGAAAAAGCATGATTGTATATTTGGATGCCTAGGGATTTACAGGAGGCCTTTTTTGAAATTCCAGGATTTCCAAGAAGTTTCCAGGACTAAAATAAGATTTCCAGGATTTTGATGGGGCACACAAACGCTGATTAATAATCTTGCAGTTAGGAATATGCTCACACATCTACCTGTAATTCATCATTGTCCAACAACTCTCTACTTTTACGTTGAAGAAACGCTGCCCTGGCATCTTCTCTCAATTTCTGGAGCAGAACCTCTTCTTCTGAAGGTAACTACAAATTTTAAATAGATTGATGATCCATTTCAAGAACATGGCATTATCAGAGGCATAGCCATGGAAGGACTGGGGTCTGCCAGGGGTCGAAATTCCCGCTATTCCGAATATACTAAAATGCCTGACGGAATAGTAAACTTCATGATAGCCCGCGTGCAGGCCCGAGGAAAGAATAGTGGGCCTGCAAGCAAGGCCCGGTATTTTGTAAAACGCCCCTTTTCATAACACGCCCCATTCGCGCGTCAATTGTCAAAAAAGAACCAATGACAGCAACCCAAATATTAACAAACAAACTCGCATTAAAATGTTGCGGAGTTTTCTCTGCTTTAATATTCAAAATAGAAACAATGTGTAAATGGCTGTGTTTTAACTCCAAAAAATCAAGCAACGCAGTCAGTAATTGCCAAATTTAAAAGTGCTCATTTTCAACTAAAGTCGGAACAGGCAAATTACGACGAATTTCAACAAAAAACCAGTCTCAAACTTCAAATCGTGAGGGAAGTCGTGCGACCACATTAGCATTTAAATGTGTGCTTCGCTGTCGCCGTTGTTATAAATAAATTGTCTCACTTATCAGATCGTGTGTGCAATTCTTGTTGGCGGCGAAAAGTACGAATTTATTTCAGTTAAGTTATTTCATTTGGTAAAGAACTCTACAAAAGAAGAGAGGGTTCAGAGTCCAGATCGTTTCGTTTCAAACGGCAATTAATACCGTCTTCTGTTTCGCTTTCTCAGCGAAGCCTTGCAAATCGCAAAGTGTTTCTGATAAGCTTACATGGAACTGTCTGAGTCAACATCAATCAAAAGATAATTTTCTTGAGGAACATATAACGTATCAAGTCTGTTTGAAATTAATGTACCCCAGTCGTAATGTTGCTATTCCAACACTTCACGACAAGCAATCCCCATTGGCATAACGGCAAAAACATCTCTTCCTTCAAGTAAACATAAAACAGTCCGTTCTTGTTCCATATTTAATCGAAAACAGTGATCAATTTTCGAATTTTAAGCTTATCGAGAGCCCTTGTGATGAATCAGTGATCTAATTATAGAATCCAACAGCAAACAGCCAATCAGAATGCCGCGTTCGTGGGCGAACGCGAAAAGTACAAAATACCGGGCCTTGCTTGCAGGCCCACTATTCTTTCCTTGGGCCTGCACGCGGGCTAACTTCATGATCACAGTATTCCGTTTGTATAGTAGAAAAAATTGTGGTACCAAATATCGACAAGCAAGGGTTTTCCTCTTGTATAATATATCACTTTATACCGGACTTTGAGCCACTGTTCTACTTCGTAGCTAAGTTCTTGTTCGCTTGTAATACTTGCATATTCTAATTTCTTTGCACCAACATTATTGTTGATTTCAAGTCACTTTTCAACGCGCGGTTCCCAAGTTCGTTGCGAACTTGCCAATTACGTTTCCAAGTTCGGAAATTGGGCGCGAACTTCACAACATTTAAAGTTCGCAAGTTCATTTCAGTGTTTGAACTTTGTTTTTTATTAATAATTTGTTCATGACTGTACAGAGCAATGCACTGTACGTGTTTGTTATTCAATTATTCAGTTCACTTTAGGAGTCTCAAGGATGATTTCACGAAAATCAGAACATTAGTGCGGACCCTGCATGAACAGAAACAGTAGGCTACATTAAGGAATAGTGGATTTTCAGACGGAATAGTAAATATAAAAATCTACTATTCCGGCTGTATAGTACAAAAAAAATTAAATTTCGTCCCCTGTCTGCACCCCCCACCCCGCCCACCCCCTCAGGGCCACCGAGGGGGGGGGGGCAAATTGCCCCTAGAATTTTTTGTTGGGCCCTACTCATTTTTTTGGGTTAAATATTTCCGCGCAAAGGGCAAGAGATTTGGTTTTTTGGGCAAAGTACTGAAAATTGGTATGAAAAATTGAGGTAAAGTCGCTGGAAAGCAATTGCAACGTACTCGTCCGGAAATAATGAAAGTTAAATTCAAATAATGAAAGTTATTGTTGTTTTTAAGCGTTTATTAGCAAAGTGGGAATGACCAACATGGCCGCCATCTATTCAAATGGGGGTAACCGCTGGAATATTCTTGGCTTCAATTTTACTAAAAGAAATGCGCTATCTAGTATATATATGATATCTATGGCTACAACCTTGGGCGTAAAAATCTTGATTTGTGGCTGCCTGACAATTAAGTGTGACTTTGAAGCAGAATATTATAAATACCTTGTAATAAAATCTTGGGATAGCTGCAGATGGGTTGTCTTTTTGTCTTGCATTCTTCCATTTTAAGAAATATTTATTGAATAATTCAATATCATCTTCATCTTTCTTCTGGTTACTTCCAGGTTGCTCTACAAAAAGAAACACGAAACAATTCAATAAACTGACACAAATACAGTGGACCGATCCAATCTAATAATAATGCACTTTATTTTCATTGGGTGACAGCTGCCTTTACACAAAGTAATTTTCGCACAGGCACAACCAATCTAATAACAATTGCTTTGCTGCAGGGATAAGCTGGATCTGGATACTGTCACAGACATCTGAACGAAGGTCAAAGCAACAAAATACACGAAATATACTAATTTGGTATATTCACCCAGATTTGTTCACTTTAAAGCTCCTCAAATACTTCTTATCTCACCAAAAATATGATTTTGATCTTGTAATATACTGGCATACACTTTCAATGGCAGAATGCGGGCCATATATTTTTCGATAGCTGGAGGCAAGCACACAAAAATACCTATCATGTGACCACTTTATTCTAGGGCGGGGTTGCTTGGAAAAAGACCAGACTAACAGTTCTTTCTAAGCACGAGGCATGCCTCCTTGATAGTAAAATTATCTGGCATTTGACTCTGAAGAAAATAACAAAATAGGGCTGATATGACCTTCGCACAAAAATTAGGTGTGTAATTCTGTCTGAAATTTATTCAAGTATGATCATAAGTTTGTGTTGTTTAAATTAAAACTGCCAATAAATAATATGCAACAAATACAAGTTGTACAGACACAATTAACAAAATAGTTAAGTGTGCTGTCTGTGTGCAAAGTTATCAGTGAACTTATAGTGCTTGCCTGTTTGTCCTGGGCAAGTAAAAATCATTACGGGCACTATAGAAGTTGTTTCTTGGTTGCCCAGTGGGACAAGTTGTTTTGCCAGAAATTACAGTCAAACCAGATGTTCTCTTGTAAGCAACATTGCAATATTGTCCCACAAGATTGCAATTTTGATACGCAGATTGCTCAGAGCAATTTGCAAGCGTACGCGAACAAATTGCAAATTGAAATTCACAAAAGATTTGTAAACAAAGCCTCTGATTGGACTATTATTAGCAAAAAGGAAGCCAATCAAATAGTCTGAGCAACTGGATTGGAGCTAGCCTGCGAACAGGCTCACTGGGAGAAAGGTGAGCCTGCACGGAACCATGCGTTTTATTCAATCATCCCCTTTTCGCATCTGCTAAAAGCGAACCAATCAGCGTCGACTGCGATAAATAAACTGTCAACTGTCAAATTGACGCAAGGCGTGTACATTGTGCAACGAAGAAATACTGAATATTAAAATGTATACATAATGTATATGAACAATAATACAAAGCATTAGCGGGCCGCACAAAATATTACTCGGAAAAATATAGAATTCTTCAAATATTAAATAGATATCAATACACATGCAAATATAAAGCCGAATAAAATACTACCACTGGCATTGAATCAATGTACAGTAATACTTCTACTATGTGCGACTGAAAGAACAATGTTCTGAATATTTGAAGCTATTACTAAAGTAACTAAAGTACGGTCAGATAGATTGGGATTTGGAATACCGAATACGTCTAAAATTTTACTAACTGTGGTCTAAATAAATGATAAATGAGCATGTATTTAATAATTTCTTCGAAATCACGAGTGTGCCAATAGTGGAAGCATAGTGGTGGAAGCCGTATCGACGACGAAATTGTCAGCAGTTTATACAGTAAATAGTACAGCGTTTAATGTACGATATATATTTATATTTAAATGACATGCCAGCGAGGATCAACAATATAATTATTCGTACATATTTGGGTATCTTTTGTATACCTTCGCTTGCTGACTTGCTCACTAATGAGAATAATCCGTGAAGCCACGACGACCTCAAAATGTACTATACTATAGTCTGATGTCAATCCGAAGACGAAGTTCAGAATACTGTAAGTTATAGTTTCGTATATATTGGATTTAAGCGCTATATTCAAGTCATTTATGATAGACTTTTTGCTGTGATGCTTTGCCATTGCTTTTGGTTTCCATTTCTAGTTTTATTTGTTCGATAGTCTTATAATATATATTAAAATGAATAAAGTTCAAATTCTTCAAAATGCTGTTGTTGACATTTGCTATTTTTAGTAATTTTGTCAACGAGTGTAAGCCAATCAGAAGCCTGCGTTTCTATACGAACGCCACTACCAAGAAAACCTATAGTTCCGTGCAGGCCCTCTATTCTTCGCGCCGCCCATAACCTAGGGCCTGTTCGCAGGCTAGATTGGAGCTAATCCCTTTCCCTTATAGTCCAATCAGAGGCTATGTTTACAAATCTTTTTCAACTTGCAATTTGTTCGTGTTGCTTGCAAATTGCTCAAAGCAATCTGCCTATCAAACGAGAACATCCGATTTGACTGTAATTGCGCCACAAAATTGTTTGCTTGTTTATGTTATGGATTCTGTTTTTCATGCTTTATTAGTATAAAATCAGATGAAATCAACACTTTGTGTACCCTGGTCCCAGCAGCTCTTTGCGAGGAGAAATCTTTGCGAGGCTAATGAATTGAGAGGCAAGAAGGAATTAGAGCCTCTGGTCACATCGGTTGCAAATCCCACTTACACACTTGACTAGATTCAGAATTTGAATCTCGCATGCGATTGGCGATTTGTAAAAATATGTCAAACCGGTTTGGGAAAACAACAAGGTAATTATAGCTTTTATAGCTATAATTAACTTACAGTAATATTCTTACAGTAATGAGATTTGCAACCGATGTGACCAGAGGCTCTTCCTTCTCACCTCTGACCTCTCCTTTCTTTCGCCTCGCAAAGAGCCTCTGGAACCAGGGTACACTTCATGATTAGTCTTCAAATGACTTTGTTAAGGAAAACATAAGATTAAAATGCTGATTAAGCAATCCTGCAATCATTTGCTTCAAATTTTGCTTATTGGTGAGGACAAAACTGGACCTGATGGAAACTGGAAAGTGAATTTTATTCTGGGCAATTATAATAAGCACAAATTTAAAATAGTTATGGGACGAAAAGTTCTTGCCCTACTCTGTAGTTCGGGCTATAACCCTCTTAACTGAGTGTATTCGTCGATAATCTACAATGGCTTCACTTAGCGTGCTAAAATCAGCCAATTTTGAAGGTTTGCATAAAACTCTCAATTCAAAAACGGGAAACCAGCACACATTTTGCCTCGATTTTCACAGTTTTCAACTCACCGAGCCTTGATTCATCAAGTGATTTCTTTAGTTTTTCAACCCAGTCCATAAAAAGCTTTTAACTTTTGATTTTTTGACCAAAAACAAGCAAAAAATCTCATCAAAACAATCCACCATAATATGTATTTTTGGCCACAAATATTTGAATAGCCCGCACACGGGCTGTGCCTTCCACTTTATAAAATTCAAGAAACCTCACTTTCAAAATTCAAAATTTTTATCGAACGAATTTTGAATGAATTTATGAAAATATTTTTAAAAATTACAATATATTTTAGCCCTTTTACAAAATTTCCAAATATTCTAGAAGAATTTAATAAATATCACTCACACCGACAATAGCAATTAGCAGTCAAATGATCAACCCATTTGGCAATTTTAATCAGACTGACCAGCATCCGCCTCGCCCCCCTGACAGTGGTTCACGCACATTTATTTCTTTAAGAAACGAATATTCTATCAGGGGGGGTGTTCACGTATATTTTTAAACATTTAATCAATTTTAATATATGCTGACACGTTGGCAATGCTTGCTAGCTGCAGGCAAATATTTACTGAATATTACCCTCTAAAGTGGGCAATATACATTTATGTACGCCTAAATCGAGACACAATATAGGCAATTGTTTCCTTCGCTTGTCACTTGGGGAATTTAAGTGAATTCTGTTGCACAAATATCATTTTGGCGAAATTCGGCATGACCGCGTACAAGGGTGTCACATTACTTTTGTTGGTATATTTTTGGAATATCTCTGTAGCGCACGGAGAACTCGAAAGTCCAGGGAAAAAGTATGAAAGACCGCCGTGGTATATCGGCCTGTTTTGGAATATGCTTGGCTATGCGACTGTCATCGTGCCCGGTGCTATAATTATCCGTCTGGTAAAAAATTCCAACTTTAATGAGAGCGCAGGTAATAATATGGGTTAATTTGTAACTTATCAATCGGTAACCACATAAGTTTGAATATCAAGAAATGTAATTGTGGTGCTCAAACAAAGTTTGATTGGAATCGTAAGCTCTTTGAATCTTTGATTAAATCTTGTGTTGTGGTCACCATCAACCGTTGGTCGGACCTCTACTCGAGATCTTAAAATATTTGAGGAGAATATGCTACCTAAAGCCTGGCTCACATATATAGCTGCGACGTACCGGCCACGATGCCGATGGTAGCTTTAAAACATAAATTATGTGAACATTTGTTTGCCGATTGCCTCCAGTGCCACATTTACATTGGTGGTATGCCGGGGAAGTTGATGTGGCTTAACTTTGCCAGTATTTCGGCGGCAAGTAGAGGCATAATGATACAGTCGCAGGCATATGTCAACCAGACTTTACATTGACATCAGTAAATGCATCTTTTCGTGTAAGGCGTAAAAAAAAATACCTGTGGTTCCGGTTCCTGACCGACCCTATTTTTTTCTGCCAACCCTATTATTTTTTCAACGCGATTGACCGTGCGACCCTATTTTCTATGGGTGTTTGTGGGCTGCTGCCAAAATGGCATCTGTTGTCACACTAATTATTGAAAAAACCATGAAAAAAATATTTAAAAAAAAAATTATTTCCGACCTACCGACCCTAATTTTTTCGCGAAATGAAACCAGAACCACAGGTATTTTTTTTAGGGCAATTTAGCCTGTTGGGAAATCTTCTCACCAATGAGTGAGCAAAAGCCAAAGCCTTGCTATTTGATTCTGAACAAACTAACAGACTAACAAATTCACCCTCTGATTATAAAGTCATTCTAAGGAATATTAAATATTTTGATTTGCCAAATTAAATGGCTAAGACAATTACAACTTTGGACGTAATTAACAGATGATGTTAATTTTTTATTTGTCTGCCTAATTTCCCGTATTTATATTGAGGCCGTTAATACAACCAACTTGTATACAACCAACTTGAGTTGTACTGTGTTTATCAAGCGAACAACTCACCTATGACAATGTGCACCCTACTTTATTATTTATACTCTGTCTAACGCCAGATAATTTTAATTGTCAAGGGAAGATCGCTGGCGCTCAGTGGATTAATACAATGCAGTCAACACCATTTGTTTTTTTTGCCTTAGGTCGAGGCTTTCTCTTCAACGTTCTTCAAATCTTTGTGCATGGACGACCAGAGGAGAAACGGAGCTTGGAAGAAGGTCCGGTCAAGGGCCCCACAGATGGAAAGGAAACATCTATATTGGGTGTCACCGCGGCAAAGTTGATATTTTGCGCTGTAGGTCTGCAGGGGTCGTACCTGACCTGGGGGGTCCTACAGGAACAGATCATGACACAGAAGTACGATGAGCTCTCCGAAGACGGCACACTGCACCAAGTGAACTTTGAAGATTCGCAGTTCCTGGTTTTTGCAAACAGAGTCCTGGCGTTAGTTGTTGCGGGCGTGTACATATCCATCGCGGAGCAACCTTATCACACAGCGCCTTTCTACAAGTACTCGTACTCGTCGTTTTCAAACGTAATGAGTAGTTGGTGTCAATACGAGGCGTTGAAATTTGTCAGCTTCCCGACGCAAGTCCTCTGCAAAGCTTCGAAAATGATTCCAGTTATGATCATGGGAAAAATAATCTCAGGAAAAACTTACCCGTATTCTGAATATTTTGTTGCCGTTTTGCTTTCCTTTGGTACGAGCTTGTTCCTATTGTCACATAACGCTGACCACGCCCATCACGACCAACCGACAACTGTCGTCGGGCTTGTCATTCTTTTAGGGTACATGGTTTTCGATAGCTTCACATCAAACTGGCAATCTGCATTATTTAAAAAACACAAGATGTCTGCGATGCAAATGATGTTTGGTACCAACGTCTTCTCAAGTTTGTTTACATTTTGTTCACTCATACAAACAGGTGGTTTCCTTCGTTCGTTTTTGTTCATGTCGAAGCATCCCCAATTTTTGTCGCAGATATTTGTCCTGTCAATGACGTCAGCATTTGGACAGTTGTTTATATTCTACACAATCAATGCTTTCGGTCCCATCGTGTTTGTGATAATCATGACAGCAAGAATGATGTTCAGTATTGTGCTATCCTGTTTCATTTACAAGCATACCCTTGCATCTCAAGCCATTTTCGGCATCGTCATTGTCTTTGGAGCCATATCGTATAGAACCTACTTGAGGTACAAAGCATCGAAGGAAACAGACAAAGTTTCGACTCAAAACAAATAGGTGTACATTATTTGACTTTTTGATAATGAGTAGTTCTGTTAGCAATTTATCCTTTAATTACCGGCAGACAATTTCAAAATAAAAGATGAAACACTGAATATTAACATCTTGTAAACTCACGATTCGAGCCATTTAATTTCAATGTTGACAATGACTTTGGAATGAAGTTGAAATATTGCCTTAAATTTGTTATCTTGTTTAACCCCTTGAGCCACAATATGCCCTACTTATTTTTTGTACTTGTCTAAGTGTCTAATGCCAGACGATTTTACTCTTCGATGGGGAAGCTTTGCAGCTTAATGGATTAACCATTATAACCAATAAATCTGACAATCTGTCTCCAGTTAACCCATTGAGCCGCAATGTGCCCCAGTGCGCCCTACTTATTTTAATTTTTTTTACTTGTCTAACGCCAGACGATTTTACTCATCAATGGGGAAGCTCTGCAGCTTAATGAGTTAAATAATTAGACAGCTCCATTCTTAAGTTTAGCGTGTTTCACTGTGGAAAATTAGCAGGTCATTTCAATTCTGACATTGTTTTGTGTGACTTGTGGAGATAATAGCTGAAATAATACAATTTGCATGGCTGGGCTTAACAAAAAATATTGTGTGGCAGGGTCTGAAATTTGCAGTATCCCAATATCCATGGGATACTAAAATTTGGTTTTGGATACCAAACTGTAAATGACTTATATCCCAACTGGATACTGAGAAAATTTCAAACATTAGGGAAATGTTAAGCAGCTCTGTAATTGTAACATTGAGAGTCATGGAAACTTATTTGAATGGTATAATACTAGTATCCAGAAGTGGGATATACCATACTAAACTTTGAATCCTGGTATCCCATTTGGATACTGAGAAAAAAATTTGAATTGCAGACCATGTGTGGTTCCACTTTTGTATTCTGAAAAGAATCGTGTAGGTATTTGTTTTGAGTGTCTGTTTGTATTGCCACAGCACACAAACATTTCAAGAAGCAATAAACTCTAAAGTTTAGATGTACTGTAAATAATTGTTGTATTAAAGAATAATGTTTAATTAATAAAATATTTGATTCAATCATATGTTTTTACTAACCCATTCTAATCTTGTAACCTAGATAGACCGCCTAAACCAGGAGCTGTTGAGCTGTTCTATAGGCCCTCTTGCGGTGCAGCGCTCTAAGTCTCTAACAAACTCAGCTAAAGAGAGACAGTTGTCGAGCTCTAACCTCAAGTTCAGTGTATAAATACTGTGATGCCAATCACGGTGCACGAGTCAATATCAGGTTTTGGGCATCAAACTTTACAGAACTAATTGTCGAAGGGATCGGAAATCGACAACTGTCTCTTTGTAGCTCAGTTGATTATTAGAGAAGGGCAGCAGGCTCTCGGCTATGCCTCGTGTTTTACACGCTTCTCTCGTATTCTCCCGACATTCCCTGTGTGCATTATCACACCATAAATGCATGTGCCTCGTACTCACTGGAAAGTTTGGAAATTGCGTGGCCGAGATTTCGTAAATTTAATAGTAAATATATAGAAAGCATCAAAATTGTGTGGGCGATATCTCGCCCGCACGGTATTTAAACTTTCCACACTGGTCCTCGTCTTAGCTATTTCATAACTTACGTTTTTTATTTGGACTGCGGAATAAAACAGTAAACTTTGTTTTTGATGTATTGATAGATCATTTGTTTACGTTTAACCATTCAGCTATTTTGCTTACTTAAATTGTTCTTTACGCATAATAAGTTGTATTTGAAAAGCACAGTATTGTCAGTATTGGATTGGACAAAATTAGCATTAACTGCTTTGAACTGGACTACCCATAATACACATTACATAAAGTACATACCTAACCACACGACAGACAGGCGCAGAAAAAACAACATGGCGGACAAAAACAACCATTTCGACGACTATCGCGAACTTTCCCCTGAAAAACTACACAATTTAGTACACTGTTTTGTCCAAATCACGCTTTCTGAAGGCGAGAAATTACAAGGCTGGGTATACACTATAGATCCCGTTTCACATACCATTGTAATTGCAAAAGACGACGACGAAAACGATGCCGCAAGGCACGCTTCTGACACAAGGCCGATTGTATTTGTCATGAGCAAGGCGGTAAAAGATCTTCGTGTCGTGGAAACCACAAGAAAAGAACCGGAATGGCTAAAAAACTTCGCCGTAAAAGAGCAACAGAATTTCACAGACGATGAGCTGCAAAAAAGAAAAGCAAATCTCATTGAATGGTTGAAGAAAAATCGCGTGCCAATTCTTGATAACTCTGCAGAAACGAAAATCGTGAAAGTCCTTGGGGGTCTGGTAATAGAGCCTCCTTATGATGTGGATTCGTGTAAAGGGACAAATGAAATAGTTTTAGAGAGAATTAGGAAATTAATTAGTTCAATGCCTGACGGTTGAGTTAAATATAGCAGTGAGACTTTTGTAAATTAAAAATGTAAAATCTCCATGTTGAAAAAGATTCGCTTAATTTATTATAACATTTCAACAAACTGGTATTATTAGCTCGCGGGTCACAACGTTTGAATATTTCATTTTTTTATACGTTTGACTGGAATTTGCGAAAATGTTCCACTGTAGCAGCAAATTCCAGTTATTCGAAAAACTAATTTTCTAAACGTTTTAACTCGTTATGTATGTCCATGGATTGTAATCCATGGCATGTCTAAACAACACAATGGACCTTTCCCCTTATAACTAAAATTTTGATCTGGACAAAAATTTCATCACAGCTTGAAAGAGCATCACAAAATTAGTAATATTCCAAAGTTTCTTTGCGAAATGTTGTAAAATGTGGATAATATAGCCTTGCGAAATTTGCCGTTTTTCAGTCATTTTGTATTACGCACGGGAAATTGACATGCCCAATCGGGTGTTGGGGCATCAATTTCCCGTTTGTAATACAAAATGACTGAAAATTGCAAATTTCGCAGGGCTATATTATCCGCATATTACCACATTTCGCAACGAAACCTTGGAATATTACTAATTTTGTGATGCTCTTTCAAGCTGTGATGAAATTTTTGTCTAGACTTGTCTAGATCAAAATTTTAGTTATAAGGGGAAAGGTCCATTAATGGCTCAACAGACTCGCTACAAATTGCCCGTCAGCGGATCGCTTCGTTAATCGTTGCGCGCTATGCTAATTAGATGACGTCATAAACAGTTTTATTTTCTTCACGCGCATTATACGAGTTTTATGCCAACTGTGTCTCAGACTCGGTATATTTCAATCTGAATATATTTAAAAGAAAAACAATCTTTGAATCGAAATGGCATCGAATGTTGTCCAAGAAAATAATGAAGAAAATGATATTTCGTCACATAAAAACCCGGAAAAAGTTTCGCAGTTGAAATTTGAAGTAGACGCACTCACTCAAGAAAATAGCGAACTTTTTTTGCTCCTGCAAAACGAGAGACGAAAAACAAAACTGCTACAAAGCGAGTTGGAACTCGATAGCCAGCAAGAAAATTCGTGGGAGAAAAGCACGAACGAAGACACCGCCATTACGGCTGGAAATGGCGAAACATCGGAAACGTTTTTACAAAACGTTGTTTTAATGCTGAAAGAAAAGTTGGAGTCGAAGGAAAGCGAATGTGAGGAGTTGGAAGATAAACTCTCGGTGATGAATCAAGAGCTCGCCTCACAAGGGGAGGAACTTGCTCGTGCTACGTTGCAATCTGAATACCAGATAAAACACCTTCACCAGTTGCTGGCACAAGAACGAGACCTCAATAGTCTTTTAAGCGACGAAAGTGATCAAACCGTACGTGAACTGCAAACAATAATCCATGAAAAAGATGATTTAAACACAGAACTTAAAGTTATCAAAGATGAAACGTCCGAACGAATGCAAAATATCGAAGAAGAATGTCATTTTTATCAGACCAAACTTCGCGATACTGAAAAACAATTAAGTAGTATAGTTAGCGAACACGAACACAAAGTTGTTATAGAAACGGACAGCGTTTCGTGTCAAGTTAGTGAAAGCGAGCTGCACGGGTTTCAAGAACGTGAGCACGCGTTACACGAAAGCGATGAATTTTATGCAGTATTCATGGCTCTCTGGGGAAGTGGTGATATAGTTATGAATGGACTTGGTGTGAATCGGTATAAAATGGATATCTTCAAATTGATTCGAAATGGCTTCAGAAAGCTTAGAGAAAACGCCTTGGTTTAAATTTCTGTCAAGAAAAAACATACAGAATAGCGTTGTAATTTTAAAAATACTGATGCATTTACAAATTTGTTATTTACTAAACTAAATTTTAAAATATTGATATTTATATTGTATGTTCAATTTTCACTAAAAGCGTGGCGAATTGTGCATTCTTTTATAAAATTAATTAATTTGATTAATTTGTTTTGAACTATCTACGTTTATGTTTCACATATGATATACAATTAGATTTGCCAATAAAAATTCATAATAAAAATTATTTTGGGAATTAGGAGATTTTTCTTTACTTAGAAATTCTAAGATTTTGAAATGACAAATCTAATGCGACTGGATATTAACTACATGTCATTGCTTAATCACATATTGCTAGTCAGGCAGATAGAGGATCAAAATTATGGAAAACTTACCATATCGTGGGACAATTCCATTTTGCCTTCATATTGTGCTCTGAAGGCTAGTAAGTACGTTTCTGTATGTTGGCCGCGTTAAAATTTCTTGTGGGCTCCTGCCGACACGTTTTTCTTCGAATTTTGTATGTACTATTTACAACATGAGCGGCCGTGTTGTATCGGACGACTTAAAAAACGACTCATCTTATGAGTTCATTGGAGAGGTAATTTTAAAAATAAACGTTGTTTAAGCCGAGAAAATCAAAGTTAAAGTTTATGTAAATCAACATGAATCTGTATCACATATACAGATACGACACGCTTATGATTTTTCTTTGTGTTTTCTTCATGAATTATTAATGAGTTTTTTAAACTCTATTACAGTTAAAAAATGTGAAATTTCAAATACATTTCTAATACAAATGACTTGCATCAATAGAAAGCTAACAAAAAACTAGATATAAGACATTTAAATGGATAGTCGGGATTTTCAAGCGGTTTTCGAGTTATTGCCGTTTCAAATGTGAAACTTACGCCAAAATCTCGCAAAATTCCTGGGTACTAGTCTGAAAACACGCATTCAACAGCTCATAACTCAAGAAGAACGTGAAGAACCCGGGTAACCGTTTAAATGTCTTATATGTAGTTTTTTGCAAGCTTTCAAATGAAGTAAGTCATTTGTGTTAGAAATGTATTTGAAATTTCATATTTTTAACTGTAATAGAGTTTAATACCAAATTCGATGAAAAACGTGTCGGCAGGAGCCCACAAGAAATTTTAACGCGGCCAACATACAGAAACGTACTTACTAGCCTTCGGGGCACAATATGAAGGCAAAATGGAATTGTCCCACAATATCGTAAGTTTTTTCCTTCTATCTGCCCGACTCTACCCAATTATGTTGCAAAACAGTTGTGACAAAGCCGGGTTCACATTTAGCAATTTTGTCGGCGATTTTTCTCCTCCTGGCAAATGTGATCAAATGAATGACATGCAAAAGACTCAAAATTGTTTACTTCTGAAAAGCGACTCCATACTTTTGTGTGCGAGTTCACTCATTTACATCCGTCAGAAACATAAAATCGCCGACAAAATTGCTAATGTGAACTAGGCTTAAGGCATGCTTATCCGAAAATGTAACTACGGCACTTTTCGTTGAGCGCATGTCGTGATATCTGGTGCTGGTGGTGTTGAACTCGATCTCAGGTGATCAATATTTTGCTGATGTTACTCTTAAGAATGGTTTACACTATCAAAGTTTCTGTGATCACAGTAGGAATTTTGCATAGGTAAATTCTAAGTTTTGAAGGGTTTGTAAGAAATGTTTAAGAGGGAGCCGACTCAGTGTCGACACCGAAATTCATCTGTGATCACAGAAATTTTAATAGTGTACCGTAAACCTCCGAATATAAGCCTTAGGCCCATAGTAGTTCGTAAGCATTTTTGATGGGCTAGCTTATGCATGGGGGTGGGACTTATATGCGGGAGAGCTTGTTACGAACGACATTTCATGTTGGTAATAATATTTATTGTACCTGTCAACCATACCGTGAACGAAAAGGAACATAAACATACAGTATATACTGTAAGTTATAATACTACAATGTAATTCGTGTCACTAATCTGGACTGTTGGAATCCCCATAATAATAAGCCCATGAGCTTATACACGGAGGGGCTTGTATTCGTTGGGCTTATATTCGGAACTGAGCCGTTAGTGAACATGGTGGGCTTATACACGGGAGGGTTTATACTCGGGTTGGGGGGCTTATTTCGAAGGTTTAAGGTTAATGCACTTTGTACTTATAGGTATATTTCCTTTATCAACAAACCAATCCCAATTGAGTATACTCGCCATATTGAATCATTTCGACTCCATTCTTCGAAGTACTTCGGCCGGTAGCGCTTCAAAAAACATGAGCACGCTTCCTCGAGCGTAATTCACCGCAGAGTCCAGGCTATCAGTTGTTTCAGGCTGCGGGGACTTTGTTCTTCCAAAAGGACTCCTCGAAACGCGACTCGCTCTTTCTGCGTTTCTCGCTGGCGTGGTCTGCATACCTGGAGCCGGCTTAATTACGTCATTATTAAGACGGCAGACATGTTTCCCGCGACCTTCCCGCGACAATGCGGTCTCCTGCACTTTTCTTCCCGAAACGGCGACGTAAAATTTTTCCGTACCACACGGCCCGGGGCCTGGCACTAGCGTGAGGGTGCGCACGTGATCATCAAACAACTTCAGTGACGTAATCAGTTCGCCGGAAGCGACGTCAGCGATGAGTAATTTCCCGCCACCGGTTCCAATCCACACGGTGCCAAGAACTGGCAGGACACACGTGACCGCGGACTCGAGTAGATCGCAGTCGGAAGGGGAAAAGAATGATTTACAATTGATTTCGATTGTTTTCTGTCTGGTATTTATATTCCAAGCGGTGACAATAGAATCACCTTTCGAAACGCACCAAATATCGGATTCGTGGAGTACAATTTGAGAGAATGGCGCAGAGGAGGCGCTAAATCGAACGGAGTTTAGCTCGTAGACTGGAGCTTTTTCGTTTTCTTCGGCTTGAAAGATTTGTATACATTTCCCCGCCGTGAACCAGAGGTATTCGTTGCCCACGGCCGCAACACATGTGACTGCTTCCGAGTGGCTGATCTCCATAGATAGGATGGTCTTAGTTCGCGACGTGACCAAACAGACACCGCTGGACATCCCTAAGAAGATGTAGGATTCGTTCGAGCTTAGACAGAACACTGGCTCCCCTAACGTGATTTTGGCTTTGAGTTTATACGACTCAGCTTCGTAGATGGCGACTACATCCAGATCCCCACGTAAGCCAATCAGGACCTCCGTCGCAGTCACGTGCATACAGTTAACTTGCAGGCATAAAACCGGCTCGTTTGTGCTCAAGCGATTGATGGTGAAGGTCTTTTTCAAACACCAACTTTGCAGGTCGTAAACGAACACCGTTGTTGTTGTTTTGTCGTCAACAGCTACCCATAGTTCCATGGTAGATTGGACCAGGCACACGTGACGCACAGATTGCGGGCAGGGTAGGGCTATGACACCTAAAGTAAGGCAAGGCAAGGCAAGATAAGGTAAATTGTATTTCAAACACTCATTAATAATTCATAAGCTTATTGGCAAATCATGTCAACCATAATATGTCACGTGCAGTGGCTTTAAACCTGATAAAACACTCCTAATTAGTATTCTTTATATAAAGAATACTAATAAGGCAGTATCTATTGTAGTCATGCCCTCATTAGTATTCTTTATATAAAGAATACTAATAAGACAGTATATCTATTGAATTTGTAGTCGTGTTTGAAGCCGTTTAATAAACTCGCAGGTCGTGTTTTATTAGGTCTAAAGCCACTCGCGCTGCGCGCTCGTGGCTTTAAACCTAATAAAACACTCCTGCTCGTATAATTCATTAATAATTCATTAATAATTCATGAAGAAAAGACCAAGGAAATCACTGCCATGTCGGTTGTTTTATATGTGATAAAAAATCATGTTCATTTACATAAACTTTAGCTTTGATTTTCTCTGCTTAGACAACGTTTATTTTTAAAATTACTTCGCCTATGAACTCATAAGATGGGTCGTTTTTAAAGCACTTGTAGTTGTGCTTTATCAGATACAAAACACTCGTGTTTTATATCCAGGGCCTATCATAGAAATTCGGGGGCCCGGGCCAAAATTTCGGGAGCCCTATTTTGTCCAAAAAAATTAAAATTTTCCTAAAATTAAAAAGGGTGAAAAAAAATTTTCCGGACTAACATCAGTTAAGTTAAGGTTCAAATTTTTTCTCCGACAAATTCTTGTTAAATTACATTGGTAAAACCCTTTTTTGGTACCAATATCTGCAAAATTTAGGTTTAGACCATTAATTATTTCATGATAGGCCCTGTTTATATCTGATAAAGCACTCCTGCTCAAGATTTAAATAGTACATAGCTAAGTATATTACAATTATCAGGCCAGTTTCACGTACCAGCATGGTCAATAGAACAAGGTTAGGAAACTCTATACAGACAAAATAGACTTCATTATCTATGTTGTCTTGGTTTATGCAAAAAAATAGTTGGTTCATCGTCACGTGTGCATTGTTTGTTCGCCCAACCAACCAATAGCACTGTGTTGGTTTATTTACCCAGTCGTGGTATTACACAATGGTTCAATGAAAACATAGCTATTGGTTGCTCTTGCGAAAATACAATACACACGTGACGATGAACAGATCATTTCTTGTAGCAAGTCTGCCAACAAGCCGTCAACAAGTTGTGTTCGCACTGCTTGTCCCAAATTATCAACAAGTTTGGAACAAACTGTAAACGACTTGGAACAACCTTGTTGATATTATCGGACTTGTCGCAAGGTTGTTCCAACAAGTCCGATACAGTCATGATATAACAATATTGTTACAAAGTTGTGTCGTCATACCTAGAAATAGCTGGAACGACGTTGACCGCAGTTGCTCGGCAACTGTACTGGAGCTATGTCTCGAGTTAGGTTCATATGCCAGGCAACTGTCCATCAACCAAGTTAGGCCCGCAAGCCCGATGCGGGCTGGAATGACGTCATCATACTCAGGCCTTCTGCCCGTAGCGACCATATTATTCACCTGCAAACACATCGCAACCAATTTAGCACGCGTCGTTGCGAAGAGGATAAAAGAGACCTTACGATTTTAGAACGGCAACCGCGACGGCGACGGCCAAAACAAACTCCTTCAAATAAATGGTAGTCGATAGTTCGTCGTATATTATCAATCGTATGAATTTAATACAGTCTTAGAAGTTGAAGACATGGGTTTTATGGTTGGGAAGAGTTCTGCTAAACCCCGTTTGAAGTTGCACTTGTTGTGGCTTGAAATGCAGCCGTTGTATCAACACGTGAAAATCTGTGATTTGGCGTTGTAAACAGAGCGAGGACAATGTCTAAATTATTCATATATTGTAATTACTCAATTCTTCTCAATGATCTATTGTATTGGTAGCCGTTGCCGTCGCGTTGCCGTTCTAAATCGTAAGGTCTCTATTGATTTACACAGTACAACCCAAGTTGTAAGCAGGTTACATGCGACAGTTTTAGGCAAAAGTTATGTAGTCTTAAATCCGCCTTAAAAGAACAACAGGGAGTTTAAAATTACCGACTACGTTTGAAATAGTTTTTTATTGTATGTATACAAATACTAAATGCATGTTATCACAAATTTATCCCAAATATAAGGTGCATGGCTTTGTGTTTCGTAAATATCATCTTTTAGGTTTTATCAAGTACTTAATAAAAATATACTGCCCAACATGCAACGTTGCGTGGTCAGTTGCGGTGCTACGTTCTTGATTCTGTTTTACAACACAAGAGTATGATTTTGACGTTGTAGTCAAGGTCGCTACGGTGAAAAGTATGTAAATTCTGTTTGTCTCAGTTGAAGTATAATACTCAACCATATACTCAGTACCCTGTGTTAGTCATAAATTATTTCAAAGAAGATTTATAGAAACAAATATATACATACATACCTCGGCCGAAGAGTTTACACAAAAGAAAGGATGTCTGCGACTAATGAAACCGTATACCAACATTCCTAGTGCAAATATATCAACTTTTTCATTATAGCCAGTTTTCTTACAAAATTCTTTCAGCATCTCCGGCGCGTGATACCCAGGGGTTCCCACGAGGTCTATCAAACCTTCGTTGAAACGGAACGCAGCCGTTCCGAAATCCGTCAGCTTGATGTTTATATCGTGATGCTCTTCGTACGACATGACCAAGACATTCTGCGGCTTCAGATCACGATAAGTTATTCGGAGAGTATGTAAAAAATTCAACGCCTCTGCAACTTGGTAGAGCATGCGATACATAACCACACGCTCGATTTGAAATTGCGGATTAAACAAGGTCTTCGCAAGGCTGCCTTCCATCGCAAGCTCCAGAACAAGTCGGAAAGGGCGTAGGCACACGCCGATGAGGTTTACGAGGTACGGATGTTGCTCCGAACGTCGGAGTATGTTGACTTCGTTACGAACTTCACAGTATTTGTTCATTGCATCTTCTTCGCATGTTGGCGACGAGTATTCTTTGATTGCGGCGTTTTTTCCTCGACATCGGCCACGGTAAACTTTCCCAAAAGCACCTTATAACAAAACAATGATTATGTTGTATAAAATTACATAATGATAAGCTTAAAAATAGTATTAGGGAGTGGTCATTATTTACCGGGGGGTGGCACAAAGAGAAAAGGGTTGGGTAAACAAAATTTTGAGTGAATAAAAGGTTGGGTAAATGAAAAAAAAATGATTTGAAATGCATATTAGTAGCGTGGTACACATTTGGTCGAAGAAAACAAAAAATACCGATGTATCCCTTCTTTTCCACTAAAAACCATTCGCAGATATCTTATTAATAACAAATTAAACTATAATTTTAAAATTTTCAATTAGTTTTGTTTTAAAATGCATGCGTTTGTTTTTTGGGAAAATAATGGATCGCTGAAAGTGCTTCTCAGCCAATCACAGTGCACCATTTCACCGGAAGTGATGCTTGCCATATAATAGAATGTCATATTTACCTTTTCCAAGCATGTTTGCATCTGATCTTTCATACTCCACATCATCTTCTTGCAACAACAAATCCGCATCAATATCATGGAGGACGACATCGGGCGCGATGTCTTGTATACTCACTTCATGCTCAGGGCACTTGACAAAATTTCCCATACTGTATTGCGTGACACAGGAATCGAACGTGAAGATATGTGGTCTGGGGTTGCCGTCTTTCTCACAACTTCGGCATGGGATGAATTTTTGAACGGTCTTCTCCGCGCCATATGACGTCAGAAGGCCTGGGTACCATTCTTTGATTAAGATGTCCAAGTGGTCGACGACGAAAGTCATCAGACGTCGGCCGAGGGGATTGGGGGAGACAGCAATTTCCACGACGACGGAATCCGACAGAGGCCGATACGCTACGACGATGAAGGCATCGGGATGGGCAAAACACACACCAGAACGCCAGCAATGTAAGACCTTCAGTTCTATCAGCTCGGCCACATCCAGGGGAAAAGTAACGAGTTGGTCGACTGCTACATTTTCCTTACACAAAGTACACTTTTGAGTTTCGACACTTTCCGATTTTGTAGCTCCAGTTTCTGGTTCTGGATCGATACCATCCGGTTGTTCGCCGACATTTTCCGGTTGTTCGCCGACATTTTCCGACTGTCCACCGACATTTTCCGATTGTCCACCGACATTTTCCGACTGTCCCCCAACACTTCCCGATTGGTCAACACCATTACCCGATTGACCTCCGGCACTTTTCGATTGTTCACCGATACCTTCCAATTGTTCACCAATACTTTCTGATTGTTTCCCGACACTTTCCGTGGGCTGAAACCAATGACCAGAATCGGTGACGTCGTCATATGCCGGGCTGTTATTTACTTTACTTGGATTGGCTTGTATATCTCCAGCGGTAAATACGTCATCTGTGGTAAAGCCAACATTATAGCAATTGCCGTTTATGTCATTTTGACAATCTTTACTGCAGTTCAGTTCACTCTTTGAGTTGTAGATATCCGTTTCGTCTGCAGAAGTTTTGTTATTCTGAAAGTCTTCTTTCCAGGGAAAACCGTTTAGGACAACAGTGCTATCAGTATTGGGTGGGATATTTGACTTTACTTGAGGGAGTTGGTCTTCGTCGACTTCAGTTTGTCCATGTTTTCCCTTAGTATCAAGGACTGTTTGATTATCCAAACTACTACTTGGTTCAAACTGTGTATCGGAGTATTCTTTTGGGAAATTGTCGACTGTTTTGAAGTGTTCGTTAGAGTTTGTAGTCGAGATACTAGATATAGATTCCGAAAATGCTTCACAGTCCGTGTCTGTAGGCTCACCACTTCTTATTGATGATGTCATGCTTCCATTTTGAGCCATGAAATTTCGTGAATCCATTTCGCCTTCGACCGTCTGTTCCCGAGAAGCGCTACGAGGCGGGGAACTGGTACTAAAATCCTGGCTGGTATTAGACGTGTGACTGTCATTGCTTGATACAGACGTTGTACCGATCTGTGCATTGTTATCAACAACACGCTCATTCATATTTTCTGAGAATGACTCATCTTCTAGGAAACTTGAGACGGTAGTCAGTGATGGTAGACCTTTGGTTTCCCTCCAGGATGAGAGACTGCAAACATCGCTACACGAGAGGTAGCTCGTGTTATCATCGCCAGATTCTACGGAACCAACTGTTGGTATTTTGATTGCACCTGTGGTCTCCTCACTCTTACTGGCTTCGGATATGTCTTCAATATTATCGACAGAGTCATCATCTATGATTATACTAACTTCATCAGCTGCCAGTATCTCGTCTGAGTGAACTCTATCTGATGTCGAACTCTCTACAATGTACTTCGGTTGGTTTTCGTTTCCCGTCGGATTTTGTTCGCCCTCTGTAGCGATTACACCGTTCTCTACTGGAACATCTTCGGTCAAATTCGGAACATTATCGGTCAAATTCGGAACGTTTTCGGACGAACTCGGAAAATCTTCGGTCATCTTCGGAATATCTTTGCTTTCTTTTAAAAAATCTTCGGTAGTCTCCGGAACAACTTCGCCCGTGTTTGGAGAATCTTCGTTCAAACCTCGACCAATTTTCCTTCTGGTAGAACCATCGTCATCTTTCCGATCGTTTCTACTCGTTTCGTTCCTTAATAAAGGATCAAAGTGTCAGACAAGTTGTCAATGGGCCCCGCCCCTTGCATATAACACTGACTCAGAAGTCACGATCCAGTGATCGGAATTTTCCATTGCCTTTCGTAGACAAGTTTTTGTTTACATTCGTTGGTACGCAATCACAACTTCGGACAAGTCACATGCCTGGTGACTATTGTTCAAATTTACAGAAACATAAAATGGGACAAACGTAACTAAGCATTAGAATTATGTATAAAAAGTTATTTACTCCGTAGTGGCGCGAAAAAGCACCTATCCGATACGGAATGTATAAATTTGAGGAGTTGAGCGAAACAACATCCCTCTGTTAAATAAAGTTTGTATGTTTTTGTATGTTGCAATAATTCCTCTGAACAATACCTTGATCTGTTCCCTGAACTGTCTGATAGGGTGCCGTCGAAGGAAGGGATACGTAAGTCTCCTATGCCTCTGCGGCGTTTCACACTTTCCTTTTTGTGGTCAGAAAATGAATCAGTCCTGCAAGCGAATTGAAGATTGGACGTTATAATAATATAATAATGGCTTTATTTCCCACATTTCAATAGCGGATACGCTAAATTATAATGTGTTTACAATTTAGTTCAACTACTTGTTAAAACTACAACTGATTCTAAAATATTACATGCATATACAACATTATATCTAAAATACGACTAAAATATTTCTAAGGTTCTAGGTTAAGATGATCGCCAATTACACTACTCTTAGATTCCAGACACAATCTGCCCACCTGACAACACAATTTCTTATTAGCATCACATTAACATTTTCAATTTAAAAACTACAGTTTTAGCCTATCGTTATATTTATCTATTGCATATACTAACGGACTGCGTTTAAATCGTTCAGTTCTGCAGAAGAAGTTATAAAATTTGTCCGGATTTGTTCTAGTTTCTCTTCCTTTTACCTCAGAGCATTTCCTAGGAAGCAATGAATGTAATTTGTGTGATGGCTCTGACATCTGCTTGATGAGACGAACACATAAATCATCTCTACGTTCCTGTAACGTTTTTAGTTTACATTCTTGAAGCGCACGATTATACTCATATTCAGGAACAATTATCCTCAAAGCTCATTATACGGTTATGCTAAAAGAACTCAAAATGTGGAAAGAAATGGACCAGGGACCATGTTGTGAACAACATGTCCATATCAGTGAACTCTATATTTACTGGAAGATAATACACTCTTTCGATAATTACGTCACAACTACACTGTTTCCAACTTAGGACCACCTTAAATGGAAAGGATTTCGAGTTTTTTTCTCATGGACTATGCACAAAGAAACAGAACATTCTTCTTCAACGCATGCATGAAAAATAATTCTTTATTTTGACCAATAAAAGTGGAAATAAGCTTTAACACGAAAACGAGGCTCCAAGTCATGACCTAGTTTTCGTGTTAATGCCTATTCCCATATTTATTGATCAAAATCCAAAATTTTTTTCATGCACGTGTTGAAGGATGTTCTGCTTCTCTGTGCATAACCCATGAGAAAAAAACTTGAAATCCTTTCCATTTAAGGTGGTCCTAAGTTGAAAACAGTGTAGTTGTGACGTAATTATCGAAAGGGTGTATTAACTTCAAATAATTCAAATGCCCTACAGTTGGGTAAAGTCAAGATGGCGGCCATGGAGTGGTCTCTTGTAGGTGTAAAACATGCGTGTATTTCGCGGGGACTAAAAAATATGACTGAGGTTTTTCGATCGATGTTTTTTCAATTTTTACACATAATTGCTCATTTTTAGTGGTAAACACCCTACTTGAAAGCTAAAACTTAAATGAAAAGGTAGGATTGATGCAATTACAGTTTTGTTTTTAACTCGTCAAATAACTTTGCTTTTTATGACAAAACGTTCCAACACTTTGTTTATTCTGAAAGACCTCTTGCTCTAGTTTCTTTACTTTCTTAGGGCCACAGTAACGCCAAACTTAAAAAAATAGTCGGCAAATTATGAAATTTCTACATGAAATGAAGCAGATTTTTCGTACTGAATTCAGTGAATTCCGCGTGGGCCTATGGCATACATACAAGACGCGTTTCAATTTCCGCCATCGTGGTTTCAAAAACAAAGCCGGAGTTATCGCTCCAGTTTTAATAGAGTTCACTGGCCCACATTTGGCAGTTCTCACCTGCGATTGTTATCCATAGCGGTGTCAAAATGGTTGATCACAATACGATCTCCATCCGTATCGTCCTGAAGCTCATCATCACTGAATATTTTAACACATGGATCAAGCAACAACGCTTGGAAATCATCGCTACCACCCAAACTACCAGAAAACATCGCTGGACCACCAGAGAAAGCATTGCCCTGTGATGGACTGTAGTTAGAGGTTGAAGGTTCTCTCCTTGAGGAAGGGACTTTCTCAGGGGGACCTTTTCGTGTAGATTCCTTTTTGCTAGGCTTTTTCTTCTTCGAAGATTCCTTTCTCGCAGAGCCCTTTTTCGAAGAGTCTTTCCTCGAAGGGTCTTTTCTCGAAGGGTCTTTTCTCAAAGGGTCTTTTTTCGAAGGGTTTTTACTCGGAGTACCTTTACTCGAAGGATCATTTCTCGTTGGGTCTTCTCTCGTAGGGTCTTTTCTCGCAGGGTCATTTTTTGTTTCAGTACTCGTCCCTGAAGCGGATGAGCCATTGGAACCCCCAGACGTCCTCCTTGATCCCTCAGACTTTCCACAAGTCTCCCACTCGGTGCCGTCCATAAAGCACGAAAATTTCCTTGTGCTAGTACCATCCACGCGCAGACAGGAATGGCAAAAATGGCCAAAAAACCCGTGTTCGCTGTCCTCGGCTTTCTGATAACGCGTCGCGTCGACGGCAATCATCTCCTTGACGTAGTAGAAGAAACGAGACATGAAACGTGGCCAGAACCCATGAATCCGCTGGTAATCGATCTTGTATACTCGTCTCACGGGCGCGTATGGTAACTGCAGCTTCGTGACGACTTCGGGTTCTTTCTCGGGAAGTTTCGACGGTACGAGAATTCTCGATGCATCAAGGAGGTACACGATTTGAAATCGAACCAACAGCCGTACGTATTGGTCATAAAAGTCGAAGGGCAGGTCTTCGCTATGAAAGAGGATTTTTGTTTCCTGTATTTCAAGGATTCCGTCTTTTACCAAGTCTGCGTGACCGCGTATGGTGATGACACGAGCCATAAGTGCACATAGCCAGCGGGGATCGATAAAGTAGAGGTCGCTCAGGCCCTCGTTCGGGTCATCAAAGTGCATTATGACACCTGGACGAAAAAGGATAGTTTAAAAAATGACTTTTTACTGAACTGAACTACCTTCATCCATACTGAACACCGCAGTACCTCACATGTAGCGAATTGAATATTAATACGATAATTACGTCATGAATACGTCCTTGGCCAAGGACGCTTGCTTGTGTTAATCATAGATATCTTATATACACTAGATAGCGCATCTCTTTTAGTAAAATTGAAGCCAAGAATATTCCAGCGGTTACCCCCATTTGAATAGATGGCGGCCATGTTGGTCGTTCCCACTTGCTAATAAACGCTTAAAAACAACAATAACTTTCATTATATGAATAGTTTAAAAACGTATTTGGAATAGGGTTAACTTAATGTTTAAGTTCCCTGTTTAAGAAATAGAAAACATACGAATCTTCTCAATTCATGGGAACGACCTGAGACCGCAATCACGGTTTCAATTTTTGAATTGCAGAATAATTAGATGCGCTATCTAGTGTATAAAAGATATCTATGGTGTTAATACGATAGCCTCGGGGAGTTTGTTTGGGAGATGGAATTACAATGGTCCTTGAACTTGCATTGTTTTCAATGTTAATTGGACTTACATTGTTTATATTCAATTCCTCCAATTGTGCACCATTACAAGGTGTTGCTGGAATTTCCATGTTAATTGGGCTTGGATCATTAACATTGTTCTCTTGGTTTACTTCAAGCATGAAGTTTTCAATAGATGACAATTTAGACTTAAGGTGGCTCCCTACAGTTTTGATTGTACAGCACACAATTGCATTCAAAAACCATTATTTTATCATCTTGCAAAGTATGATCACGAAACTCGGCCATATAACTGCTACAATATTGCGAATTACGAAAAATAAAAAATGTCGTTAAAAATCCCCGTTGCCATGGTAACAAAGCGATTTTAAAAAGGGCCAATTTGCAGAATCTTTGATAATTTTTTGAAAATTTCTTCGGTAAAACTTTCTAATTTTTTGCACACAGTAATCTTATCAATAATTCCTTCAAATGATAGCATTTAAAAAAAATCGTACGAGAATTTTTTTTTTAATCCTCAAAAAACCCTGTTTTTGGAATAAAAAAAATTCCGCTCGTACGATTTTCTTAAAACTTGCACATTTTACGCACTTCAAGATTTCAAGAAAGTGTGTGAAGTTTTAAAAAATTTTACCGAAGGAACCACGAGAAAAATACATTTATTTTTATCTATGTGACGTCACAAAAATCAGGATTTCAATTTCCTCGCGCGACCATCCGACAATCCCACGAAGGCCCACGCGTGTATATCACGACGTTTTGGCGCAATAAATATATTCGGGCAACGTTGACCACGCGTGTCCCATGTATCACTACTAATCTCGCGCGTTGACAACATTTCCGCGACACAGGCCTAAAACTGTAGGGAGCCACCTTAAAGATGATGTCCACTCCGTTCTGCGCATCAGTTCTGCTCATAACAAAGGGGGACCCCCAACACCGCGGAAAAACGTCTGCGCATGCGTCAACCTTACCTGTAATAGTATTGCGAACTTGATGAGAAGCTGTTCCGAAGGCTCAAAATGGCGGTAAAAAGGAGTGACTTCATTGTGCGTCTTTACAGCCAGATTTCGAGCGCAAAAATAAACATGTCATTCTAAAAACTAGGAATAAATACAGCCAGAAGGTTCAAGAAATTGTATTGTACAAGAACATGAACTAAAGGTGATTGTTGACAAATTTATCGTCTGAAACATTTTGTTTATCAACTAAGCAACGACAATTTCCGAATTTTCGTTTGAGATACATTTCTTTAAAAAAAACTGTGTCGCCAAATATAAAAAATTTTCGTGTTCACAATAATTAAACTTTAGGATTTATTCTACAATTTGAGTGGGTTAAGAAGCTTAACTTTTCGAGAGTTTTCTTAACTTTTGAGTTTGAATTTTTGTTTTGAATAATTTTGCAAAAATTTTCGAAGTCGTGTCCGTTAAAATCAACAATTTTTTACATGAATTATATTTCATTCCATACTTTAAATGCCAGGACGCTTTCAATTAATGTCTAGTCTACCCATTTGCTATATTTTCTCGTTTGTTTTACTAATTTTTGACCAATTAATAAGCATGTTTTTGTTTTAGAAATTGACATTCAAATTCCCCGCCATATTTTCATAATTTGGTGCATGCGCAGACGTTTTTCCGCGGTGTTGATATAAACATTGCCCAAATTTTGCATCTTTCGAACTTTTTTGAATTGAAACGTACAGTTTATATTCATTTACAAGTATAGCGAACCAGAAAAGTGTTAGATATTCAGTTAGTATATCATTTTTTACAAATATAGCAGTTCAAAACATAAATATGTGCACAGGAGTGGACATCATCTTTAAAGAATAAACTGTCTTCGTTAAGTACATGAATTAATTTGTCCTGATGTCGAATTACGGCTTCCAAATCCTTCAATATTACTCAGAGTGATTTTATCTCAGACTCATTATCGCTTTTAGAGGTTACACTGAGTAACTAGTGATTTTACCATCGAGATCATTGGGGGTGGAGATGAATTGAGCCCAGGAAAGTGCATTTCCAGCTATTCCCCACAATAATTTTGTCTAACGTAGCCATATGTCTGTTGCATGATGAGTGTTTTATCAGGTTTAAAGCCACTGCACGTGACATATTATAGTTGACATGATTTGCCAATAAGCTTATGAATTATTAATGAGTGTTTGAAAGAGATTTCGAGCACTGATAGAACTGATAATCTCACATGTGATATTATTTATGATAATTTCACATGTGAAAATTATCGCTTTTCAATTATCGCTTTTCTGTAAAAATTATCGCTTTTCAAAGACTGTCCTTTATATAATAAACAGAAAAATACATGGGTGCGTGGAAATGCCAGATTTATTTCTCGTGCTCAACACTCGAAATAAATCTGGTATTTCCGCGCACCCATGTATTATTCTCTATGTAAAAGAACAATTACAAAATATGCGACGGTCAAGTCGAGTGTTACTCTGCTTTGAAAATCACGTAGGCACGCTTAAAACTGCGACACTGTAGAAGCCCAAAACACTTTTAAAACTAATACGTTTCACCTTTCAAAACTGATGCCAATGTAGTGTCACATAAAAAAGGAGAAATATATTTCAACCTTGCATGCAATGATAGTATAGCCAGCTGAGCATGCAACTATTGCCTACGAAAGGGCATATGCGTTCAGCATCATGAAAATTATCTGAGGCGGGGGATAACCCCCCCCCCCTCGCTTGCGCGGTCCCGACAGTGCAGTATACCTCTCTCTCGTAGAAAAATAGTGGCGTCGCGAACATCCATCAATTCCTGTATATCTTTTTTGCAATGCAGCGAGTTCTCTTTGACCATTGCATCAAACTCCTCTTTCCGAATGATAGGTAACTCGTGCTTTTCCTGCATTTCAGTCCTGCGTTCCTCGATGCGGGCAATCAGCGAGATAAAACTGCTTGGAATGAGTTCACCCATGACAAGCGTACTGGTACGGACCTTTTTCAGATTGGCAGCAGTATCGTAAATAAGCAGGCGTAGACTGTTCACTTCTACGAAGAATAAAAATAGCGCATATTAATTAGTACTCTTCATCAAGGGCGGATCTTAAAACGATTTAATTGATTTATGAGCTCACGAGAAAATACTCAGAATGCTTTAGAAGTTTAGTTAAATATCATTGTTAAATATGTAAACATGTCAAGGTTGCTATACAGCAATACTTCCCAACTCTTATTTCAATTTTGGAACCATCTCGTAAACTACACACGCAAAAATCTCACATCTTGTAGCAAGTCTGCCAACAAGATGTATTCGCACTGCTTGTCACAAGTTGTCAACAGGTTTGGAACAACTTGTTGACAACTTGTAACAACATTGTCGAAATTATCAGACTTGTTGCAAGGTTGTTCTGACAAGTCCGTTACATGCTTGATATAACAAGATTGTTACAAGGTTGTATATCATGACTGTAACAAACTTGTTAGCACAGTCTTGTAACAAAGCTGACAATGCCATCAAGCTTGTTACAAGTTGTTAACAGCTTGTTCCAAACTTGTTACAACAAACTGGGAACAAGCAATGCGAACACAACTTGTTGACAGCTTGTGAACAGATTTGTAACAACTTGTTGGCAGACTTGTTACAACTTGTGCGTTTTTACGTGTGTACCTCTCGTCCATCCCTTTTAGATATTACCATATGCGAAGATCAGATGCCTCACCTGCACGTGATCCACCGAAGGCGCATGACAGAGCACGAATACCATGCGGTGGAATGATGACTCTATCCTGGTACCGAGGCTTCTGCACCAACTCATTGACCATGTGTTTCAACCGCGAGACATAGTCGCTACCATACTTCTCAGGCGAGATGCAATCTAGATGAGTTCCCACAATGATGACAGTGCTGCCTGGCGATCTGACCGCGATGTTATCTAACCTATAGTGGGCAGATATGTGAAAGTTAAGCCCAAATCAAAGTATCAAACGGGGATATTGCATTAGCTGTTCTTAATGCTTTCCCAACACTATCATGTGTTCTATTTAATTCAAAACTCATTAACAATTTACGACGAAAACACAAAGAAAAATCATAAGCGTGTCGTATCTTTACATGTGATAAAGATTTTCCTTGATTTACATTAACTTTAACTTTGATTTTCTCGACTTACACAACGTATTTTTTGAAAATTACTTCGCCAATGAACTTACTAGATCGATCGTTTTTGAAGCAATTTAAAACATTCGCAGTTCGTGTTTTATCAGACCTAAATTAAGATACTCGGCTACGCCTCTTATCTTTATATCTGATAAAACACTGCTGTTCATGTTTTAAATGGTACTTCAAAGCATAGATAGATAGATATTTTATTGAAGTTTACATTGCAGCCATGGGATGAATTCAGTAAAATTTACAAGAATTTATAAAGAAGATTATCTTAGAACAAGGAATTCTATTATATGTACGAGAATTCCACTATGCATTATATATGCACCAATTAAAAAATAGTATTGCTAATTGTGCCTTAATTAGGTTACGGTAAAAAAACTATTTGTAAAATGATTCGTTTTAAAACAGTTCCTAAACGGATCGTGTTTATACTTAGATTGCCTAATACTGTTGTTAATTATACGTTAATTGAATTGCTGATGATAAAACTATTTCTAAAACGGTTCGTATTTACTCTTGGGTTTATGAATTTCGTCTTTTCTTTCCAAATTAAGTGAGATATTGTTTTCAGCAGGCAATAGTTTATGTAATTTGGCGCATAGTTGAAACACTTACATGTCAACTCGCAGCAAACAAAGATGGGAGTGGAATCTTCACAGAGAAAAATCCTTGGCCCTCCTCTACCTGGTAGAGTGGTATGCATTGGGAACATTGATTTACAATACTTACCATGGAATTAAGCCTGCAACACCTTCTTCGCCGTCAATCAGTCGCCAAACCAAAAGATACAAAGACATGGTGGATAAAAAACATTGATGTGTCGTGTAATAATCTTCCTGACCGCCGAAATCCCAAACTTTGAACGTGTACTCTCTGTAAAAGGGTCCACGTTTTACAGAGAGGTCAGAGATTTCCACACCTAGAAAAATGACCGTTGAAATTACCAACAACTTTCTGGGGGAGATAAAAGTTGTTCAAAATCCGATTAGCTTAACCCTAGGTTAACATAAAATTCACAGCAAACTTCCCAACAACTTGTTTATAAATTTGGAAATATTTCTTTGGAAATCTTGTCTGAATCAGGAGTTTCATTCTCTGAAGTTTTGAAATCAACAGACGTGCAGAAATACACAAACCAAAACAGGTTAAATCTTAACCCAGGGTTAGCACAGGTTGAGCAACCTGCCCCAGGTGTGTGCACGACCCCTCTCCCCCCTCGCGTCAGAGGGAGCCACGGCAGGAAGGCACTAGTCTGTAAACGCGCTTGACAAATTCACAAGGCCAACAGGGCTGCGCACCCCTGTACACCCCTATAAATCCACCCCTGCGTTAAGGCGCTGTCACACTATGCAATTTGTCTCGCAATTTAGTGTTGCGGCACATGTTGCACGCGAAATTGCAAGGTGTATCATGCCTCGCAATCAACAAGTCTCGCAATATTTTTGTTGCAGCAACCATTGCACGAAGTAGAATTAGGTTCTACTTTTTGCAACGGTTGCGGCAACCCTGCAACGCATTTTTAAAGCATTGCGCAGTGTAACATCCCTCTTGCAACTAGTCTCGCAATTTGTATGCACTGAATGGCTTCCTATTGGCTTTTGACTGACAATATGGCGCGGTTTTTATACTATTTTTAATAATGATCATTGCAAGCTGCATGGAACATATTGCTTGGTGTAACATCCCTTGCAATGCAATCCTTAAATCGTTTTTCTTAACATTGCAAGACAAGTTGCGTAGTGTAACAGCGCCTTTACTGTCGATGCAATGGAAGTGTTGATAAAATATTGCACAAATTCCTTTCCTCAAGTTGATCAATTCATTTGATAGAAAATTGATCAACTTCCTGTTACTTTTACATGAGCCAATTAGATTTCGTTTCAGAACCGATTGACCAGTAGGAAACGCACAGGAAGTAAAAAGAAATTTGAATCCGTATGAACTGATCAACTTGAGGAAATGAATTCATGCAATATTTTATTTTGCATCGACACTCGACAGTAAGTGTTCGCTGTTGCAAACACCTAACAGTTGAGAAGATTAGCGTCTTCGAATAAAGTTTTACATTATTACATACATACATACATACATACATACATACATACATATTGTTCCTACCTTGTGTGAGATCGTTTTCGTTAAAGTGAAATCATCTTTGAGCCTGTGAACAAGCGTGGTCTTCCCGTGACCTCCCTTCCCGACCAACATCAACTTCATGGTGTAGTACGGTTCACAATTACGTAATTTTCTGCGCAAAATCCTCACCAGGTCCTCGGCATTCTGTCTCACCTGCTCTGGGGGGTCTGTGATCTGTAAAGAAAAATTAGGAAGTGTAGTGGGTGATTACAATTACAGACTAAATTTTGATCTAGGCAAGAAGAACAAAATCCATCACCACAGCTAGAAAGAGCATCTTAAAATTAGTAAAATTGCAATGTTTGGTTGCGAAATGTTTGTAAAATGAGGAAAATATAGCCATACGAACTTTGCAAATTTTGTATTAATTTGTATTACGCACGGGAAAATGCACCACTTTCGGCCCAAATGTGGTGCATTTTCCCGCGCGTAATACAAATTAATCGACAAAATGTGCAAATTTCGTAGGGCTATATTTTCCGCATTTTACAACATTTCGTGGCCAAACTTTGCAATTTTACTAATTTTAACATGCTCTTTCTAGCTGTGGTGATGAATTGTGTTCTTCTTGCCGAGATCAAAATTCAGTCAAAAGCTGGAATCATCCATTGGTATCTATGGAAACTGTGGGTGGCTGAATGGCCGAGAGATCGAAAAAAAGAAAAAAGCAAACAACAAAGATTCTCGCTGGAACCTTTTTTGCGGCATCTATCCATTTGTGTACAAGGCGCCGCTTACATGAGACTGGGATGAATCATTAATAATTCGCATTAATAATTCATGAGTAAATTAGCCAACCATATATTGCTTTATTTTGCTCACATGATAATACTGGATACCTGGTGAAGTATATTCATTCAGTCCTAGGACTGCATCAAAATTAATTCAGTCCTTGGACTGGATCAAGATTAATTTACCTCAATTTAAGTGGTGAGTTATTCATACGAGATGTTATTTCAAATCCTTGGACTGGACTAGATTTTAAGGCTTTGCCTCGGGCTTGATGAAATTGCGCGGACATCAAATCTAGTCGACTAGCCCTCATAGTCGGATTTGAAATATTACTTCAATTTATTCCCCTTGCCTGCCATTTTTTACAGTGCTTTTGTGATCGAGCATGCATTGTTTCGAAGCCAAGAGCACAGCCGAGACTGGTCTGAAATGTATTTGTGTTTACATTCATCCCGCTCGGAATTCATCCAGTGAGCCCCGCTCATACCACCCGATGCCTTCAGACCGGTCTGAGCATCAAAGACGCACAAATTATTACAAGCCTCCAAACAAGTTGTTACAAATCTGTTCACAAGCTGTCGACAAGTTGTGTTCGCACTGCTTGTTCCCAGTTGTTGTAACAAGTTTGAAACAAGCTGTTAACAACTGACTTGAAACAAGCTTGATGATATTATCAAACTTGTTACAAGGTTGTTCTAACAAGTCTTATACAGTCAAGATGAGTCAGTAAGAATGTTACAAGGTTGACGACACAAGGTTGTAACAATATTGTTATATCATGACTGTATCGGACTTGTCAGAACAACCTTGTAACAAGTCTGATAATGAAATCTGCTGTGTTGGTGCAATGTACTCAGGTGAATAAGATTTTTGTGTGATGTTACTCTGAGTGTATATCCACACCGGGCAGGCTTGAAAAATATGCCTGGCCACGGCGGGATTCGAACCTACGACCTTTGGAATACTAGCCCAATGCTCTTCCAACTGAGCTACGCGGTCAGGTCGGTTCGAGTATGCGATATTTCGGAACTGAGTCTAGTTCCTTCGATATCAGTGTAATCTAATAATCATGAAATCTGCTGTGTTGGTGTAATGTACTCAGGTGAATAAGATTTTTGTGTGATGTTACTCTGATGTTACCAACACAGCAGATTTCATGATTATTAGATTACACTGATATCGAAGGAACTAGACTCAGTTCCGAAATATCGCATATTCGAACCGACCTGACCGCGTAGCTCAGTTGGAAGAGCATTGGGCTAGTATTCCAAAGGTCGTAGGTTCGAATCCCGCCGTGGCCAGGCATATTTTTCAAGCCTGCCCGGTGTAGATATACACTCAGAGTAACATCACACAAAAGTCTGCTAATGTCAACAAGGTTGTTACAAGTTGTTAACAGCCTGTTCCAAACTTGTTGATAACTTGGGACAAGCAGTACTTTGTACTTGGCTTGTTGGCAGACGTGCCACAAGATGCGAGATTTTTGCGTGCGTGGTCGGTACCACCCGGTATCTGGCAGATCCCTATTCACTGGACACGCCCTTGTGAAGACTAGAAACGTACCTGGTCCAGATTCCTGAGGCTGATATGAGAAAGATTCCTGAGTTTTCCCATCTCGTCTGGCAGGTGGTTTATCTCACGATTGTCACTCAGATCCAGATCCCTTAGCGAAATGATCTCGCACACGGCCAACGGCACTCTGGTGAAATGATTCCTGCTCAAGTTCAACGTCTCCATATACGACCTACCGATCCCATCCGGAAGCGAAGACAAATTATTATCACTAACGTTTAGTGTTTTTAAAACGGGCCTCCATTGAGAAATCTCCGGTAGCTCGGCTATTGCGTTCCCCGAAAGATTCAAATCACGTAAACTGATCATTGAGAATAGTTCAATTGGGACGACTTTGAGTTTATTTTTCGACAGATTCAGACTCACCACCATTTTTAGATTAATCAAGCACTCTGGCAGTGAAGTTAGTGTGTTATGTGAGAGGTTTAAAAACTGCACCCAGGATTTGATATGAAACAGCCAAGATTCGTCGATTGTGCTCAAACGTAGTTTGCTCCAATTCACTTTTTTCTCCTTAACTCGACACGAGGTATTTACCAAAAGGTCTTTTAATACGGTCACCGAGTTTCCTAAATCGGGTAGCTTTATCGCAATGCTAGTGTAGTCTTCGATATTTTTTAAACTTTCCCTAAAAAAAAGAGAAGTACCATCATGATAATTACCGTCACTGGTGGAAAAAAAGATTTTACTTTCTGGGAGCGCAAGAGAACAATTTTCTATAAATAATCAAATCGACACTCGGACGCTGTGACTGTGTGACACTACTAAAAACATTAATTTCAATACACTGAGAGTCTTAATAATACTATTAGGAATATAACATGAAATTTTTACAAGAATATTTTTTTCTTTGTTGGGCAAATATTTTCTGCAGTTATACGCCGGTAATAAAAAAATTTAGTGATTGACCGATAATCGATATCCGGCCGAACTTTGCCTTATCGATAGACAACCGGAGTCGGTAAAATTATATATTTTTCCAATTGTCTAAAACCGATTGTTGAGAAAATATGCACTTTAAAAATTATATGCATTGCGGTTGATACACGTTGCATTTTAACGCAATATGTACTATTTAAAGGACGCGTAGGAGTGTTTTATCACATATAAAACACGACGCGTAGCGGAGTGTTTTATATGTGATAAAACACGACTACAAGTGCTTTAAATGGCTTCAAAAACGACTCATCTTATACGAGTTCATTGGCGAAGTAATTTTTAAAGTAAACTTTGTCTAAACCGAAAGCTAAAGTTTATGTATTTTAACATGATTTTTTATCACATGCATGTAAAACCACGACACAGTGGCGTGCTGGGTACTATTTTTCTGGGGGGGCCAATGGGCTGTCAACCAATATGCGCCCCTATAATATTACACTTGATAAACGAGGGCCGAAGGCACGAGCCGAGCGCCGAAGGTGCGAGGTTTGTCTAGGGGGGTCCGGGGGCATGCCCCCAGGAAAATTTTTGAATTTAGAGTCTCTGAAATGCCATTTCCTGGACTTTGGGGGACAATTTGACAGAAATCTGATGGTCAGGAAACGGCATTATAACGTGTCGAAATTTGCAATTTGTACTTAAGTTATGGAATGCTAACCACTTCCAGCGATTAATCTAATCCCAATTCTATTCTCTACTGATCTAGTGATCTGAATACATTTACAACTTACAGCTCTTTTATACAATAATACACGGACCCCACGCATATGCATTTTAAGGTTTCCATGCCTGGCTGCCAAAAGGGCGCGTTTCAGCATTATTTCATAACTTACATTACTCATTACAACTTTACGTTATCAAAACTTCAACTATCTAATTTGCGCCGCTCTCGTGAAGCATAATAAAGGGCGTAATATAAGGGCATAATACCAGCAAAAGGGGCATAATTCCCGTGATCTCTTCCAAACCTGACCAATATTTCGGTGATGAGACATTGCGTTTGATCACTGATCATGTTCCTATATAAATGATTTCGTGTGCGCCGTGAAGTAGCAAATTAGCAAATACGGCTTAATAGACAAAATAGTCTGTAATTTAATATATCACTTTGTCGTTTTCTTGGCGGAGGTAACTATATTTTTGCGAATGCGTTTTTTCCCACCCACTTTCAAAATTCGGCGCGGGATCGGCGCCCCCTTTTCATTTCTGCGCCCCCCAAGAATTGCCAGCTGGGGGGGGCCGTGGCCCCCGGCCCCCCCTGCCAGCACGCCACTGCCACGACACGCTTATGATTTGTTTTGTGTTTTGCTCTTGAATTATTAATGAGTTTTTTAAATTCATATCAATATTTATTAGCTGCTTGGTCTCTAGCCTTATGTTTATTTTAAGTAGCTAGTATCCATTTTATTTAATCATTATTGTGTAAAATGTTTATATTTTTGTTGTTGTAAAGGGTACAAATAAAGGTCATTATTATTTGATTATATTATTTATCCGTGGATTGGAACGGACAAGAAAATATTTCTTTGTCTTGTGAGCTCTGGGTTGGAACTAATGACTTTAACACAAAGAAAAAGTTTCTTGTCCGTTCCAATCCACGGACAATTTTCCTGAGTGGAAACTAGCCTTTAAGGGGTCTCAAATTCCTTCCGGTTTCTGGAAAAAGGTAGTGATGTTTGTGTGTTCTTTTTTTAGGAAAGTATGTTCAACGTCTCCATGGACGCGACAAAAACAGCAACACATTTCCATGTCCCAAATGCCGCTCAGCGTTTACGCTTAAATCAAGCAAAGATTTTTCTGATATGGCAAGTAATCATTTCATCAAGAATATGCTGGAAATTATGGCGATTCAACGAAACGCGAAAGCGTCTACCGCATGTTCACGCTGCCTAGATCCTTCCATTAATCACTGCGCTACATGCGAAATGTTTATGTGTAAGAAATGTTCAGAGTGGCATAATACCTGGCCGGCGATCAAAAACCACAATGTGCTATCTGTAGAGGAACTGAGTAAACCTGAAAGTCAAGTAAAAATAATGAGAAGGAAACTTTACTGCATGATACACGAAGACAAAATACTGGAGTATTATTGTGAAACGTGCAAGGAACTTTCCTGTATGCATTGCTTGGTGTTATATCACCAGAAACAAAATCATTCGTGTGCAGCAGTAAGTGACATCGCACAGAAACAAAGAGAAAGATTGCAATCATGCTGCACAGCACTTGATGAGAAATTTTCTGAAGGAAAGGAAGCATTAACCAACATTGGTGAGGTGATGAAGTCTCTTAAAAAGAACGCTGAAACTGCTAAAGGTCAAATCAAAGAACAAAAGGAAAATATCTTGAAGATTGTGGCAGAAAAACTTGATGAGAGAGCAAAGAAAATGAATGAGGAGGTGGACAAGGTTTATGGTGAATTACACAACGAACTGTCCAAGCAAATGAATGAAATGATACATTTTCTTGATAAAATTCAAGCTTCACTGTCTTTGCCAAGAAATCTCCTAAAGAGAGGTACTATAGAAGATATTCTCTCATCACAGAAATTAATTGATGAAAATATTAGAAAGTTGAGAAGTGAACAGCCAGAGAGTCTGGCCACAGTGAATGATGGTGGTATTCAGTATGTACCTGGCTACATTGGTAACATCAATGTTGATGAAATTCTTGGTAAATTGGGGTATGTAGAAGGTATGTACAAATATGTCAATTCAGTACTTCATTGATTTTTATCACATAATTTATATGTCTTTATTTAGGGATGTATATTTCTTTAAACTCTAGTAGTTGAATTAAAGCCAAGGAGAAATAGTGTATCTTTTAGGACCTGTTTGCATTTAGCTCGGGTAGCCCAAGTCTATTATTGCGTTTTTGCTAGCTTCCTTTTACGTGGGTGTACACTTAAGCTAGTGATCATAGTTGCAAGGCTATGTCCTGCCACGTATACCGCAAATTATTTCTTATTAAGTCTGTGAATTACTGCTAAATAATTTACTGTGTTGTAAACTGTGACAAGCTGTAACTAATGGTTAAACAACTGTGAAAGCCTTTCACGCCTATTATTAACCATTTTGCATTAAATTGGAAACAAAAATGTTTCAAGAACTAAAATTTACAACAATCAATAACCCCAGTATTTTGTAAATTATCCACTAATGTAAAATTATAATTATCGAAAGACCACATTTATATTTTCGCAACTTTTCACGTATCTGAAACAATACTAGACTAGATATAGTATACGACAGAATTCTTATCCAAGATCTTCTTATGGTATCAAATAACATTGATCTTCCCCCAAGTTTTCTAGACGGGCCTACCATTCCGGAGACAACTGTTCTCCAAATGAATATATGAAATTAACCAGCGCGAATTCCATATAAACTCAGTTTAGGGCCCATTAAGCTCGATAGGACATATTTAGTTGAGAACTAATTTCAAAATTTTTAGTGCAGCAATTAAGAATTTCTCACAACATCTGTTATCACTTCAGTATATTTAGTATCGGACTTTCCCTTAGCCTCATTTTAATAGATTCTTTTTGTTTTTTATAATGACCAATAACAAGGTTAAATATTTTAATTTTTAAATTTTTTAAACGAATTTTTTACTGTTATCACTACATGCACATTTTCCCTCAGCTACACTGTTTCAATTCTGCACAAATTGGTTATCACTGACACTGTATACTAAATTAAATTAGGCATTGTACATTTTATATACGCCTCTTCTACTGGGATTCGATCCCTGAAATAGACAGTTATGTGATTAGAAAGCTGGGGATTGAGAGGGATTCAACTATACCTCAAAAATACAAGTGAAACTTTGAAGTAGTTAATTACTTGTATTTTTCAGGTAGTTGAATCCCTTTCAATACGCCGCTTTCTAGTGTTATTGCCACTACCTACTCTGGCAGACCATTCAAGGTTTTATTTTGTGAATATTATTTTGCCCCAGTTATTATATATATATACATGCAAAAAGAGAGCATCCAGTTTGGCTGTACAGTTATAAACACTGCACGTTTTCTATGGTGCCAGTTTCTATCTGCATGTACCACTGTACGAATGAGCTAAGGATATTAAGCTTACGCTAGACGTCTTGAATGAATGAAGTAGATAAGTATAGGGACTAGTTCAAACGTTGAACTTCGCATGAACCAAGGTCGGCGAGAGCCAACCACGGACCACGGGACAAAATAGACAGATTTAGATCGAAGACGCGGACGTCAAAGACGACGTGAAAATGGCATGTTGTGCCCATGTATGGGTATGCCACGCCATTTTCACGTCATTCTCACGTCGTCTTTGACGTCCGCGTCTTCGATCTAAATCTGTCTAATGACGATTGGTGAACGCGGGCCCCCTGTCCCTCTCGGCTCTCTCGCTGGTTATTTTTAATCGCAATCAACGAGAGAATTGCCAGCGAATTACTTGCAAGAAATCGCATAACTGATAAAAACGCAATGTGAACGATGTTCAGCTAACTGTTTTTGCCGAGAAAACGACATTTGGTACGACGTTTTACGATCGATGATGACGATCAGCGGATAGTGTGCAAGCTAGTAGGCGTATTTCATTTAGGACAAACATAAATCGATGATAAACAATACGAACATTTTACCGAGATTTCCGGGCCCCTCTGAGCACTCCGGGTCCCGGGTAGTTTGCCCCCCCCCCCTCGCCGGCCTTGGCATGAACTGCATGATCCTAATTTCATCAGTTGAGCTCATTTCGAAGATCGAGGTATCAATCAGCCAATTTTGCATGAACCAACTATATTTACATGCCATTAGACTACCGCTGGTCATAAATACCGTTTATCTTTTTCGAAAATTGTTTGGACTCAAGTTAGATTTAGGTCAACTCTAGATCGACACAAAAGAAAGATTCGCGTGAAGTTCGACGTTTGACTTGAGCATAAGGGGCGGACCATTAGAAATCCCGGGAGGGGGGAAAATTCCCCCAAAACAATTCGTGCAAAGAAAAATGCCTGGAAAAAAATTCGTGCAGCCATTACGTCAGAGAAAAAACTCCTTCGTGCAAGCAAACAGCAAAGTACAAATAGTCTTGAAAAAAAATTCGTGCAGAGGTTAAATGCATTAAAAAAAATTCCTGCAGACATGAGACTGAAAAAAAATTCGTGCCGCAAAAAATTTATACCCCCCCCCCCTACCTGGATTTCTAATGGTCCGCCCCTAAGTAAAAAGTATTCAGATCATCTCACGAAGCCCAAATATACATATTAATGTTATTAAGGTCGTAACAGGTTTACAGTTTCAGGATATTATTATCAAATTGTTTCCTTCATAATACTGTCGTTCCAAGGGCCAAGGTCTTTTATTGCATAACATAATAATGATCTGGTCGTATAGCTCGATCTTGCCAAGCCCAAGGTTACTTACTAGCTATAATTAATTGTTTAGATACTCCATCTGTTCCTGATAATTTAAAAAAGTCTTCCAGTATTTTGAAAGGAGAAATTGCCTTCATGAAAAAACTACAGAAATGGTTGGGAGAGAAGTGTAAATGGAATCTTTGCTATCGGGCATCTAGAGATGGTTGGAGTCCTGGAGATTTTCACAGGCATTGTGACAATAAAGGAGCGACAGTGGTTTTAGTCAAAGCCAACAATTGCATCTTTGGTGGATACACTGACCAACAATGGGACTCAAGTACGCAAGATAAGATTTTTACATTGTATTTCAATACGTACGAGCCACTGTGCATTGCAAGTGGTGTACTAGTATTGAAACGTCAATTAGATAAAAAGCATGCATCCCGATCACAATCAAACCAGGCCTACATTTTATATAACGTTCCATTGCACTGAACTCGTGCAACCCAAATCTTCATAATGAGGCCGGCGGAATTAAATTGAAAATGCGTAATACAGTGAAGGAAAATAGCGGGTGTGAAGGACAAAGTAAAATGATAGTGAATGCCATTTATTGACATTTATTACATCAATTAACTCGTCACTATGCTCAGACATTGTTTTGGACATGTTTGTTGGATTTCTATTATAATTGTAAACATTGTACATGCAACTCATGCATGTATTTGTATGTTGTATTTAATTCAATGAAACATCGATAACATTGATTTGTTTTGGTGTTATTTAAAACAAATGAAGATTTTCATTCGTGTCATAATAAAAGTATTTTCATTCAGTGAAAAATAGAATTTTCCATTCCACTTGACTGTTGCCTCGTGAATAGAAAATTATTTGTATAATAGGAGTACGCAGATTTAACTGAAGCTTTGCTCTGTCTACCTAGCCAACCTATATCATCTGTGATTCAGTGATAAAGTAATTAATACAAAACAAATAATAGGGGATGATAAAGAGGTAATATTTGGAGCTGTAACTTGCCAATGGGAAGAGAAAAATTTTTCCATTTTCGAAGGGATTTGGAAAATTCGCGAGTGGCTGGGAAAATAAGATTGAAAATCCCTCTGGACGATCCTGATTATACCTAGCTATTTAAAAGGGTCTAGAAACTGCTATTAAATATTTGATATAAAGTTGAATTTTTTTCTTTAATTCATTTTAAGGTGGTGCTTGGAAATATTCCAACGCGTCATTTTTATTCTCCCTGCGCAACAAAGACAACCTTGCTCCATTTATTGCCAACGTCAAGCAAGGTCAGGAACACAAAGCAATCGCCTGCCACCCTAGTTATGGATCGATCTTTGGTAAAGGTCATGATCTGATTATTCGTGCCAATCCTCAAGTTAATCAGTCGCAAAGTAATTTTGGAGACACGTATCAGCTCCCCCGGGGTTATGCTCATGGCAGTAAACAAGCAAAGAACCTTCTTGCTGGTCAAAACGGTTTCTTAACGACAGAAATTGAAGTCTTCAACTAAAATATTGTGTTTCTGTTTGCTTGCATAAAGCATTACAATCACGACTGATGTGTAGTGAGATAGAAGTTCAATCTATACGAGTCATTTATATAAAGTTTTAATGCATAAAAAAATAATGCATGTTTATTTTCGCCCGAGGCAGGAAGCGGGAGTTAACCCACTTGCCTGTGAAGCAATGTTTTAATACGCAGACACATTGCTATGTAAAGGAGCATATAATAATGGTTAAATTTGAGAAGAGTGCCAAGTATTTTTTTAAAATTTGACCGTAAAGTAATCCTGTACGCCAAAAAAAGTTATTATAATAATAATTTGATCCGAACATTGATTTCCATTTTGATTCGCATGATTTTTCATTGATGTCTGTGATATTGAAATATTACATGATCATATATATGCCAATATAATAATACCAAACTCAACTTTCATAGCCACGCCCAAATGGCATTATTTTTAATTTAGAGAGATAAACTACAATTGTCTGCATTGACTTCTTTGTATTAAAAATTACTGATCGTGAAATTAGATAATGTAAATAATCTAAAAATGAATATAATTTTACTCTGTTGATTAAAATTCATAATTATTGTGTGCAACATTATAATTGAATTGTTGTTGGGCTCATGAAAATGGGCCATAAGTTGAAAGGTTATATTTTGATTAATTAAGCGATAAGTAATACCAACATGTAAGCAATGATTAGCAGATAGAAGTTTACAGTCTGACAATTTGCCAAAGAAATCGGGCTGATTGTGGGTGGCGCCTGTTGTGTTCGGGCAGTGGAACCTTGCGGGTACGTCTTGCAATTTGATTTCAAGAGATCTTTAAGGGAGTCGAAGATAATTTTGACCTCAGAGGTAATTTGTAACTGTGATGTGGGTTCGTCGAAGCTATAAGATAAAACTAAGAATTAATAAATGTATTGAAAAAACATATGCATGGATTCATCGTTTGGTCACAGAATAGGAAGTTATACCAGAAGCGTAACTCTAGTCGTTTCCCTTATTGTTTGACGTCCATGAAAATTTTAACTCGCTCACGTCAGGCCACGCCATCCTGGCTAGTACAGCCGGAAGTTTTTATCAGGATTTGGTAGGTACAAAGTGCCGGTTGTACTAGCCAGGATGGCGTGATTGATGACGAATCGCTTGTAAAAACGCGGACAAATATTTGCTCGAGTTACGCTTCTGGTATAACTTCCTATTCTGTGGTTTGGTTGTTGTTGGTGACGTCATGGGACTGCCCGCAGGCTAACAATATTTGTTTAAACTTGATCTAAAAACACTCTGGTTAACATTTTCCTGGTTAACCTAGAATTAACCTTATCTTGGTTAATTTAACATTCCTGCTTATTTTAACCTTTTCTATACTATGTATAGTATGGATAATTTTCCTGATTAACTAGTAAGCTGAATATGCTAAATTGATAAATGACAAGGGCTCTAACATGGTCTGGTTATTTCAACAAGGACGTTCTGGTCAAATATAACCAGCTTTCTGGTTATACTTTAACCAGATTATGGTAGGATGTTATAGATAAAATAACCAGAAAATTTAACTTGAGGCTTGGTTATGTTAAAAGGTCGTTTCGACGTTGAGGGTAAAATTGAGATGTTCTGGAGGAAACCAAATAATCTATTTCCCGAGAAAACAGACATTAAATGTTTTGTTGTACAGCTAATTCAATTAGCTATTTCCCAAAGTCCTGGGTCTAGTCGCGCAAATCCCATGTTGGAGGGAAAACTGAAATATGGCAGCACATATTTAAATTAAAAGTTTAAGGTAAAAATATTCCATATTTCATTTTTGGTCGTCTAAAAAGTTCATATTTGATAGTAGATACTTCTACTCTTTCACATATTTGACGCCTGTCACCATATATTTTGTCCCTCAAAACGATCACAGAATGCATTGTGATCTCTTGGGAAAAGGCTAATAAAGGTTGTCCTTTGCAAACCTTAAACTCTAAAACCTTAAACTCTACTTCAGAAAGTATATATGGAGCCCATTTCTTAGAGACACGGTAAATATCTCCCTGCGATCATAGCCGTGCGATGCGAAAACATTTCGCTCACAAACAGCTGCAATATTCAACCACTAAACTTGAAATTTGTGCTCCCATTATGCTTTGCGCGCTCAGAGTTTAACGTTTAATTTAAAATTTCGAGTTTAAGGTTTGCAAAGAACCACCTTTTTTTAATTACTGTAGCTGTATATATAGCGACAGAGATAAAGTGACGAACGTTTACAAAACAATTGTGTTTCATGAATAAAACTCTTTAATGTAAATTATCTTGAACCTGCCTCTCCTCTGTTAGATAGCTACTTTAGTCTTTTTGTAAACTGGAAAATTGTTCTTTCTAAACTATTTACTACATTTTGGGATTTATGTACGTATAGCCGTTCGGAGTTTGCACCAATTTTTCACTTGTTGCCCGGCGGGATACGTTGCATATATCTGAATCCACGTGACTGCGAATCAAACAATCACGTTTAGTTTAAAGCACTAGCTATATCTATAACAATACGGCAGTACCAATTGTTCTTACCATTTCCTCACAGAATCGTTGCAATCTTCTTGGTCATTTTCTATTAATATTTGTTTCTCATCTTCTGAGCAGTACACTGGTGAACAAGCAATTTGCTTCAGTTTTAGTACACATAAGCTTGAGAAAACCTCAACATTGTTGTATTTAAGAGCTTGAATAGTTTGGAAGAGTTGCACCAATACTACGGATGTCTTCTCGTAGCCGTCCAACAAATCGTTGGGCATCTACATTGAAAATCAGTCGAAATAAAAATTTGGGAAAACTAGTAAACGCTGATTGACATTGTCATTGTTGTTTCAATTGAAAATTTTGCTGCAAGCATTTGCCGGAAAGTACTGCCCTGTTTCCAAAAAAATTAGTTTGCTTTGAAAGCGTTAGTATTTTCCCCAAACAGGGAAAAAGCTATAGAAGTATATAGAATTTAATTATTTATTTTTGTTTATTTATATAAATTGCTTCCACCAAAAATACAAAAAGTGGTGCAGTTTAGCAATATGTACAAAACTCCAACTTATAAAAGTGCGCCCTTAATGGGTGATTCCTGCAGCTATAGACTAATTTTTTATCAAGGCAAGAAGAACGAATTCCAACACCACAGCTAGAAAGAGCGTCTTAGAATGAGTAAAGCTGCAAATATTGGTTGCTAAATGTTGTAAAATGAAGAAAATATAATCCTGTAAAGTTTGCAAATTTTGTATATATAGGCATATATTATTTTGTATTACGCGCGCGGTAGATTTAGACCCCACGTTTACACGGTACCGGACGAATTTGGGACCGGGCTGAAATTCTTCCTTTTTCGCCTGTTAGTATACAGGCGAATTCGTCCTGTTAGGGGGTCTCGAATTCGTCCGGTTCCGCGAAAAAGGACGAATTTCGTCCCGGTTCCAACTTCGTCTGCTACCGTGTAAACTATGTAAACGGGGTCTTAGAGGTTTTCGTATTGATACGTTTTTAATTAAGTTATGACAAGACAAACTGACAGATAAACACATAAACACACGTGGGGGAAAACTCGTCCCCTTGGCGAATGTAATAATTAAAGCACTATAATTGCTGAGTAATAAGATGCATGGAATTAGACATTTCACAATCGTGTAGAAGCCACAATTAGTAATTCTGTAGCCTTAACTTCCGCAGTCACCAAAGTCTACTCGCTTTAATTATGATGTATACTGACTCATTTGAATAGCCTACACAACAACTCAATCTGATACAATTTTTCAATTGTCAGAAGAAAAAACTTAAATCAAGATGTCTCATGCTTAGGCACTTGCCATGCACGTATTTCTCTTTTATAGTGAGGCAATTATTATGAATACAGCACTCAGACCTTATGTAAATTTAATCAATTTTAGCTTCCTGATCGAGTTTTGGACCGGCGACACGTTTCCACAACAATCGTTTTTGCATCTGCTAACAGTCGCCAGCCTTATATTAGTGTTTTTGTCCGTATGATCAATGCTAAATACTAGTCGGTAGGAAATACATGTAGGAGTAAGAAGCCAATTTTGAATGACATAATGATTGTGTACTGATATTTTGCAATTTGAAAAAGCCATAATTCACGTCAGTGGCGGCGCCACGGGGAGGACTGGGGAGGACACGTCCCCCCCAGTTCTCTTCAAGGTCAATTTTCTAATTTGTCCAAATCCGGTGAGAAAATTGGGGGGGGGGGGTACGTTTGTGACATCAGTCCAGTTATTTAGATCTAACTTAATAAATTCAGTCTTTATTGTGTGAATAAAAACCGGTATTAAAAGATCATCGCTTTACTTTTGACAAAAGACCGTTTCATATATGCGGTATTTACCACTAGCATATTGCAGGCACTGATTACGACCGCCGAAGGAAACCCACTATAACGGGTTAATATATTATCCAAATTAAGTGCAATGTGTGATGCGGACGTTTGGTCCTGCTGCTGAGATGTGAGGGAGATATGTTAATTAATGCACCGTTCGCGCAACATATGGTCATTAGCTTCTTGGAACGCATGACTACACAACTGAAAGAGAAAAATGTTTGAAGGAAGAGATTCATCAAGTGAAATTGTGTGTGAGGGAGGCAAATAGAACCTTCGTTTTCGAATCTGGACGGTTAGACCTATCTTAGATTTTTCAACATCGGAAATATCGGTGAGAAAGTTTACATTCCAAAAGAAATGGTACGAAGAGTACATTATACAGTGGCGCCGGCAAGGGGGGGGGGGGCGAGGGGGGGCAGCCGCCCCCCCAATATTCTCCAGAGTGGGTTTTTGGATTTGTCCAAATCCGATGTCGTAGGGGGGGGGGGTGCGGTGTGTAAATATTTGGTTGTCAAGTGCACGGTTGCGTGTAATGGCCAAGGAAACGAAAGAACGAAAGCCGTCTTTGGTTGATTTATACCGCGAACTTCTTCAAGAACCCGAATGCTTCCCCAATTTGTCAAAAATTATTAAGATTGCCCTTACTCTCCCTTTGACATCAGCATCTGCTGAGAGATCATTTTCCAAGCTGAAAATAATAAAAAATCGCCTGAGGTCGACGATGAGGCAAGATCGACTAGAATCGCTGATGCTCATGTCCGTGGAATCTGACATTTGTCGGGACCTCGACATCGAAGGACTCGTTGAACGATTTACCGACGCAGCTCCCCAAAGATGGAACTTGTACTAAATATGTATTATAACATTAAATTCTTCATTTCATTCTTGGTTTTATTAAAAATACATTTGATTCATATATTGTATGGAAATCAATTATGTTCCGATCTACTAAAAAAGTGATTTATTAAAACCTTTATGTTTCTCTTAAAGTGCCTCCAAAACGCAGGAAATGCGGTTTTAGACACGCAAAATTCAAAATTTTCTCGGGGGGGCATACCCCCGAACCCCCCAAGTAGGCTCGTGCCTTTGGCACTCGAATGATTTGCCCCCCCAAAAATAAATCCTGCCGGCGCCACTGCTTGTCCTTCTATTTGACAATGTCCAGTTATTAGTTCAATGTTCACTGTGTTGCTGTAGAATTCTCAATAAAATTGTTAAAATAATCTGTGCCAGTGTATGGAGTGACGAGAATAAGAGAGTTTCGGATTGATGCAACTACCTCAAAATACAAGGAGAACTTCGGCGTTCCGAACAAAGGCACTTCGTGGGGTCTTTGAAATACTGGCTAGCCGGAAGGGCCTTCGCTTGAAACGTGTCGGTTCTGCTTTTATTTTTCAGTAGTTGTATCAATCCGCATCTCTCTGTCTATATATCATTTAAATATTTCAGTACAATATAGAAATGCACATAGTTTCGCTTACAGCGTTGCAACTTGATAACCACTGAGGAATCTTCTGGTGGCTGACAAATTTTCGCTTCTTTTGTATATTGCCGCGCTACTGATACAACTGCAGCTCAATATGTGAGTGGAACAAATAATAATTCTAAAATACATTTTCAACATATCCGCCAGAATTTTCTTCCTTTTCCTAGGATTTGCCGGAATTTTCTTCATTTTGCTAGAATTTGTCCGAATTTCCATGGTTTTTTAAAGGTTGGCAGTTAAGCTACGCCAACACCTGGATAATATTACGGCAGAACGTTGACATTTGGAACTAAACTAACCCATAATTATATATATAACACAGGTCCAGCAGGGGCTATCTCAATCAGTGATGCAACTGAGTTATATAACACAAGTCCAGCATGCATGGGCTATCTCATCAGTGATGCAACTAAATCAGTATATAACACAGGTCCAGCAGGGGCTATCTCAATCAGTGATGCAACTGAGTTATATAGCACAAGTCCAGCATGGGCTATCTCATCAGTGATGCAACTAAATCAGTATATAACACAGGTCCAGCAGGGGCTATCTCAATCAGTGATGCAAATGAGTTATATAGCACAAGTCCAGCATGGGCTATCTCAATTAGTGATGCAACTGAGTCAGTATATAACACAGCTCCAGCATGGGCTATCTCAATCAGTGATGCAACTGAGTTACGTTATGCATTGTATAATAAGAACTAAAATGTGTACGTGCATGTTATAAGGCAATTCACTTTCTGACAAGTCCAGACGGCAAGACTAGACATCTTGACAAAACGGAAGAGGCAAAACAACGATCTTTGTCAGCGAGGAGTATGAATACAATATAAGTAACAGTTTAGAAATCAGTGCATGTATATATAGAATTAAAACAGATTATTCAAAAGCCTTGTCTTAAATTCAAATTCGGTTTCGTATAGATGCAATTTAGAAAGCTCAAGAAAGTTTTCAAGAAACAGCAATATTATTCAATATTGCTTATTAATTTTTTTTAAAGATTCTATCGCTTGCAACTCGTCGTTAACCAACTAGGATATCTAAAGAATTGATGCCATATTGTATAACCTGCGTCAACACACAACAATATTTCAACAATCTTGGTTAAATTTTAATTAAACATGCGTCAGACCACGGAAAACATGAAGACGTGACTCGATCGTATAGGTACAAGTGTTAGGATGAACGCGCTTACACGAATAAAAGAAATATTGTTTCCGTAATTGCTCCATGGAGCCAAGATCCTATCTACTGTGACGCAGCATTCTCGAATCATCACACTAAATCACATGCACGTTTGGATAGATTGTTGTTTTTAATTCTTTCCATTCTTGATATCATTATTTTTAGTGCTAAGATGTACTATAGGGACGTGAACGATTTCCTGCGAGAAAAACAGTGTACGCGTGAAAATACTTCATTAAATCAACAAATTTACTTCAAAAGCCCAAGTGTTTTGTTAGATTTGAGTACATGATAAAAAACTGATAAGGCTAACCAGACAGATAACGTTGACTCAGTTCCCCAGTTCGCGTATGTTAACATTAATAAGAGAATAGGTTGGATATGATATAGTACCCATGTATAAATTACACAAAATAAGTTTAGTATATACAGGTTCCTCGTGTATTAATATATGGATCACTAAAAGTTGATCTTTCTCGAACTTTTACGATAATAGTAAGAGCGAGCAGTTTAAAACAAACTCCAGTTCATTAATCCAGTTCTCAATTTGTACCTGGTAACGCACGAGTGATAAGGCGAACAACATCATATCTTTTTTTTCACTTATCATCGCGCATGTTCCTATTAGTAAATTGTCATTTGTATACGTGCCAGTTGGTATATATAGCTTATTATGTAGCACATGGTTCAGTTCATCATAAGAGGTTTACGAGTAAGCATTTTCAGAGTTCTGATCATTCCAAGGTGGGTATGAAACATATAATGATCCATTTTTAGGACTAGATATACATGACAATAATAGAGACGGGAGAACATTTAAGTGATATTTTTCATATTAAAAATTTATAATCCCGTTATTTGTTCAACGAAATTATCCAGTGGGCGATTTTTCTTTAGTATCGACTCTACACTAGTATTTATAATCAGTAGAAAATTTAACATTTAATACAAGTCATAGATGATAAACAGCAGAGAAAATTAGCGAATTCAATACACGGAATAGATAGAGAGCAAGCTGCAGTGTTTCAATGTTTCGCGCTCTAAAGCCCGCGGATGAAACGGGAGTGCATGAGAGTCAGGCGATCTTGGTTAGCTGTTCTTAATGCTTTCCCAACATACATCGTGTATTTTATTGAAGTTAAAACGGAACACTCGTCAAACCTTTATTGACCTTGAAATGTTTCGTTTGAGTGCGCTTTAACCGCTTGCATGTTCAACTGCATGTGTGTGAATTTCTCTAAAAAGTAAAGTGGCCACAGATGTCTCAATAGGGCCATTTAAGTACGAGGCCATGCAAGTAAGCCGCGGCCCCTTATTGCAAGTTGAATTGTTTATATACGAGTCGGTTCGCGACTTATTAAAGTGGGCATATTTTCGCCCGGCCTATAATTTAGACTTTATAGTCTTAAATTAAATAATTCTAACAATCAACCAATTTTATTATAACGTATTTTCGAGACATTTATAACAAAGTCAAGCGTGGTATATTAATGTTTAATAGAATTTTAATCTTTTCTGCTTATTGCTATTTGCTCATGTTCATTTGCATAAAATCTATTAAACAAACTTAACATGCATGCAATTTAATTTTAATGATTTGTCCCAATATAGAGAGTAGAGTACTATAATCACACAAACAGACAACTTACATGCAAAAAGCGACATAGCTCGAACATTGACGGTGTTATTTTTTAGTCTAATTTGAAAGATAATTGAAAACTGTAGAATAACTTCTTTGACAGATTTTTGTTTTCTTGCTTTGTTTGAAGATATTTCATTACCTCCGCCAGGAGGTTATGTAATCATCTGGGTTTGTATGTGTGTGTGTGTGTGTGTATGTGTGTGTGTGTGTGTGTGTGTATGTGTGTATGTGTGTGTGTTTGTCTGTGAGCACGATAACTCAAGAAATACCAAACATATCCGTACGAAATTTTTTGAATGCATTTCCCATCGGCTAAGGAAGAACTGATTAAAATTTGGTTGAATTTGGTTAAAAATTGAACGAGAAATGAACAAAATTTTGTCTTGCTTTTCCCGGTCAATTAACAAAATATATTACTGAATGCGTAATTAGGACGTGTATAATTTATGCACTCAGTGCTAAGACAGTAATGAGATGATAAACCTCATTAAGCTTCGGCCTTCATTATCTATTGTCTTAGTTGCATTTCACGCGACCGAAATTCAATGTCTAAAACAAGGCTTACGGAGTTACGCATTATTACGTTCAGCAAAGTGCCAGTCCATTCAAATTCTAACAAATTAGATTACTTCAATACAGGGTGTATAAAAAGAACGCAACCTCGGAATTTCCCAAGAAATCGACATTGTTTTAAAGACAAAAGATTTTAGCTGCCTGGGAATTTAAAATAGCACAACTGTGAAAATTACTGCACGCGCGAGTGCATAAAGCAAAATTTATGCATTTATTTAATGACACTTAATAAGTTTTTATTTTACAAGTACTGTACAGTACAACAACAGTAATATGTTCTATTAGCAATTCGATTTCAATTCGCGGGGGCCTGAAATCTTTTATGCTTAAGAATTATAAAGTGGATTTCTTAGGAAATTCCAAGGTTGCGTTTCACTTCCGAGTAACGGGCGGAGGTATGCAGTCTCTGAGTGCCCTCTAGTTTTGTATGATACGCAAAGGACCAACTTTCTACGTCACAGATGCATAATGATTTAGCCCTAAAAGCTGTATATCTTTAATAGGACTAAACACAATCAGTAGAAAACCTACTTGGATGTTGTTGTGGACAAATCTCGTGCTCATTCATTTTGAGCGAATGAATTAGATAGTGACAAAATTATCTAACATTTTAAAGTAATTATTACCTCCGCCAGGAGGTTATGTAATCATCTGGGTTTGTATGTGTGTGTGTGTGTATGTGTGTGTGTGTTTGTCTGTGAGCACGATAACTCAAGAAATACCAAACATATCCGTACGAAATTTTGTGAGTGCATTTCCCATCGGCTAAGGAAGAACTGATTAAAATTTGGTTGAATTTGGTTAAAAATTGAATGAGAAATAACAAAAGTTTGTCTTGCTTTTCCCGGTCAATTAAATAAAACTTTATACTGAATGCGTAATTAGGACGTGCATAATATATGCACCAGCCATTCAAATTCTAATAACAATAGATTACTTCAATAGTTTGCGCGTAGGCGGAGGTATGCAGTCTCTGAGTGCCCTCTAGTTCATTATGCATTTGTGACGTAGAAAGTTGGTCCTTCGCATATCATACAAAATGAAATATCTCCAAAACGAAGCAAGAAAACAAAAATCTGTCAAAGAAGTTACTCTATATTCGTTAAAAGGTTTGAATCCAGGTTCATTCATTTTTTGTTTATTTTATTTGTTCTTCTAGATTATTACAAAATTAAATAAGTTTTGTCTGAAGTTTCAGTTTCCTATACGAAAACCATTTTCGAAGACTTGAACGTTTATTTTGTAATAATCTAGAAGAACAAATAAAACAAACAAAAAAAGTTACTCTATAGTTTTCAATTATCTTTCAAATTAGACTAAAAAATAACACCGTCAATTTTCGAGTCATATGTCCTTCAATTAAGCCAATTTTCCACTTGGACCGTATCGTAACGTACCGTGGCATTTTCTTTTGTGTTGAAGTCATTAGTTCCACTCTAGTGGTGAGGAAACAAAGAAATACAGCTACGCTACGATTGAAGTGGAAAATGGCTTTACTTGGGGAAAGGAACAGGATTTGCGTCTTATCAATATTAAACTCGATTTTCCGAAGTCTTTTTAGTACTCAATTAACTCACAACATTTTGAAAGAAATTTTTCGAAGAAATTTAGTCCCACATGAAGAAGTTTTAACAAGTTTACCCTGCTTGTGGCGTCATCAAAAACTCAGTTAATTAGGTCAATTATAATACCAAGATGGCGGACTGTTTTTGGTCAAAATATTTCGAAAACCATGCAACCAAGGCACGAAAAAGTTGTAAAGGGTCTTCATATAAAACTTTAAAAGTTCTTTCAAATAAGACAAAGTTAATTTTTGGTGTGGTGTCTGACAAAAATAGGTACGCTAAGTGTTCATATATCAAACGAAAGTGTAATACTCCACAGAAGTCCATCTCCATTGTTTTTTGCGTAAGCTCTATTCGTCATGATTCGTCACTCAGCAAGTACCGTAAACAGAAGCAGTCACCCCCCTGGAAATACTAAAAATGGCGTACGTCCAGGGGGGGTGACTGCTTCTGTTTACGGTACTTGCTGAGTGACGAATCATGACGAATAGAGCTTACGCTAAAAACAACGGAGATGGACTTCTGTGTAGTATTCTGTGATGTTGTGGAAGTGGCCTCTCCGTGGAGTCGGACCTCTGCATCTGTTGCTCTGTAGCTGATTATGTTGGATTCCCCCAACACACACACAACTTTAGAATTGAAACACTCAATTAAACGCTCTTTATGAAGTTGATCAGCCTTCAAAAGATGAAGCCCTCCTGAAAGCATGTTATTACAATGAAACACCGTCAATAATTGCCAAGTATCATACCAGGACATGATTAAGTTATGAGTAAATTTACCATTGTCACACAATGCAATTTGTAAGCGTGAAATAATTGATGTTTGTGATGTTACTCTGAGTGTGTATCCACACCGGGCAAGCTTGAAAAATATGCCTGGCCACAGTGGGAATCGAATCTACGACCTTTCGAATACTAGCCCAATGCTCTGCCAACTGAGCTACGCGGTCAGGACGGTCGAGTATGTGATATTTCAGAACTGAGTACTCAGGTGAATATGATGTTTGTGATGTTACTCTGAGTGTTGTTAACTCAGGCTACAGTGAAAATGTCATGTGTGCTATGGACTCTATTGGCAAATGTGATGAGTTATTACTAATATTGTTTGAATAAAAAATAAAATTAACTACTTAATCTAGAAATTTATCTACGACCTTTCATAATTAAAATATTTATGCATGTGATTGGGAGACCGGCTGCCTGCCATACTATCAGCATGATGGCAAATATTATCAAAATATTAAAATAGCAAAACGTTCAGACGCAAAACGAATTTTCTAAGTTTCTAAGGGTTACTGCAGGTAGCAATATATCTGCCGCACAAAAACTTCAGTGTCAGTTCTTGTAAAGAAACATGGATACAGCTTAAAAACAAATTTAAATTGGCAACAAATCCAAAAGTAAAACACAAGTGTTTCTTCGTCACGCCCGCGTGCTATTAACGCACCTTAAGTCCCTAATTATTGCTTTGACAAGCGCCATAGGATATTTTTATGTTTATAATCGAGATGTTGTTTTAAGGACAACTGTATAGACAGAGTGACGTACTTTGCGTACGAAAACGTATCCATTTTTTAGGTTTTTTTCCCGTTTTGTTTTCATCTTTACATGTTCCTGTCATGGCCGGATTTTGAAGGGAGGTTGTTGATCATCTTGCACCTCCCTTGAGAATTTTTACACCTCCCCTGAAAAGTCATGCACATTCCCTTGGGAAACTTTCAATGATAGATCAAAGTGAAAATTTGACATTTTTTGGTTGCTTAGGGTCTACATTTTTTTCTGTAAAATTGAAACAGTGATAGCCATTCATCTCTGTGTCAAGTATGCTTTGAATGCAATATTTTGAAAGAAACTTTGTAGTAATTGTAATGAGTTGTACAGTCATAATTCACTCATACATATGTACACTACATGCATACGTCACGTCGTTGACTCTGGCCTGTTCTAACTTTCCATGGGGAGAGCTAGACTGCTGCACCTCCTCTATTTTTTTCCATCTCCCCACTATTTCCACCAAAATCCGGCCTTGGTTCCTGTATTGCAGTTTAACAAGTCTCCTATATTGAAGGATCCTCACAGGTTTTCTGTTTATCTTTATTATTTTAGAAATAGCAAGCATGCAGTCCACTGGTGTACAAGGCAATGAAGTTTTATCGTACATATTTGGCATTTTGGCGATCGTTCTTAATGGCGTTCTTTTAGCTTCAATGTACAAAGAAAGAAAGAAGATATTTGTCACAAGAATTTCATTTCTTGTTGCCAACCTCGCTTTTGCAGATTGTCTGAGTGGTTTATTTCTCATCGTACTAAAACAGCCTATCAAAGAGATCGAGTACACGAGTGACGCTCGGTTGCTTACAGAACTTCCATTAATCTGGACTGCATTTTGCGCGTCCTTTCTCACTTTATTCCTCATGGCAGCGGAAAGATTGGTTATTGTCACGTTACCATTGGCGTGGTCAACATTATTAACGATCCCTCGTTCACTGCTTTGTATTCTCGCTGTCTGGCTCCTCTCAATCGGCGGTGGAGTGGCCATTCACCACAAACGATACTACGCGCAGTTCTTCATATGTTTAATCGTGGAAATCAGCGCTCTGTGCTTCATTGCAACACATATTTATATTGTATGGTTGTTACAACGAAGAGAAAAACACCGTATGGTTGTCAACCAAAACTCGTCCCAGGACACCCCCTGTCTTCCAACACCTCCCAATGAAAATAATACTCACACTCACAGAAAAGTTACCATTGTCGTCACCATTCTCCTGTCCGTGTTGATTGTCACGTGTGTGCCTTACTTTGTCTGCTTACAGATGTTCACAATTAATAACACTTTTGATAAAACTTTAGCAGAAAGAGTCAACTTAGAAATATTTGATAAAGCATTGGTGTATACGCATGCATTTCTTTATGTGAATTTCTTTATGAATCCCATAATTTATGCTTGGCGTTTAAGGATGTATCGAAAGGCTTTTTACAGTCTAGTGGGACGAAGCACGTCGTAATCTCAAGTACGCAGGGCTAGAAATAGAAACATCATATGGCCTGATAGTCTTTTTTGAAGGTCAAATTAATTATTGCCTGCAGATGCTATAGCTGAACTTCAATATTGAATTTGTATTGTTGAAATTTTCAGAATGAGTGCTTTCTAAATTATAACACAACACTCACGCCAAAACAAACGTGTCCAATTTCACCTGACATTCCGATTTGACAGTTGCAAATTATTTTTATTTTATTTTTCTCAAACATGGCCAGTTTTTGGCCATTCCCTGGCTGCTATTTTGGCCATATGCAGACGGCCATTTGCTGCTTTTAACCATTGGCAGACATCTATTTCGAGCCCTAGATTTCAAACAGCTTAGAAATTTGTAGAAGAGCCTGGTTTTCTTAAGCCTGGTTTTATTTCAATTTGGTATATAATTACGCCCCTAATTCTCTAGTTGTGAGAGGCTAACGTGTTTAAATATTAGGAGTGAACCTAGATATTCTGGGAGGGAGAAATTTTCCTTGCAAGAATTTTTTTCAAAATTTGGAGTTTTGTCGAACTTTAATTTTTACGGCTTAGAAGCCGTGCGGGAACTTATTCTATACATTTCAGAATATTCCATGTAGTTGCAGGGATTTTTTCCTGTCCATAAATGCTTGGATGACTTTCAACTTTCACACCTTGCATGATTTTTTCAGAGATCTCCCCCCCCCTCCCCACCAGGACGGTCCACTCCTAAAAGGTGCATATGTATATGCAAGTATGATATCCTTATTATTGCCTAGATTGCATAATAGACCATGCATTTTTCTTGTTTTCATTCTTTGTGATGTTGACTAAAATAGTATAGGCACTATATAGTAAATATTGACTGCTGCTGGACTTTAATAAACTACTTAAACTAATGATGTAACTGTACAATAATTCAACTCAAACTATATATTCAAGTATGTCAAGTATGTAACTAGTACTACCAGTAATACTCATAGTGGAGCAAGTTATGAAAGAATTTTCTTTATTTAAATATTAGAATAAATTGTAGAAGAATTTACTGTTCAGTATGTCTAAAATTATTATCTGTCTTCACACACTGTCGCTATTTTGGTTAATCTGTATGGTTGTTTAAAACCTGATAAGGTTCATCCCAGGTTAGAATAATATCAAGCTGTTTCCGTTGTGTTTACGAATTATTGTTGATTAATTCATCCTTATCACAGTACTCATGAACAAATAATTGTTGTTTGTATTTAAAATAAACAATTGCAGATGAAAATATTGCCCATATACTCACGTCAAAGCGAGTCCATGAAGGTTACAACTAACGTGACGTTAAATAAACGTGATTGATTGATCAGATTAGAACTTGTCAAATGAACAAATTAGAACTTGTCAAATGAACTGATTAGAACTTGTTAAATGAACTAATTAGAACTTGCCAAATGAACTAATTAGAACTTGCCAAATGAACTAATTAGACCTTGCCAAATGAACTAATTAGAACTTGTGAAATGAACTAATTAGAACTTGTGAAATGAACTAATTAGAACTTGTGAAATGAACTAATTAGAACTTGCCAAATGAACTAATTAGAACTTGCCAAATGAACTAATTAGACCTTGCCAAATGAACTAATTAGAACTTGTCAAATGAACTAATTAGAACTTGTGAAATGAACTAATTAGAACTTGCCAAATGAACTAATTAGAACTTGCCAAATGAACTAATTAGACCTTGCCAAATGAACTAATTAGAACTTGTCAAATGAACTAATTAGAACTTGTGAAATGAACTAATTAGAACTTGCCAAATGAACTAATTAGAACTTGCCAAATGAACTAATTAGACCTTGCCAAATGAACTAATTAGAACTTGTCAAATGAACTAATTAGAACTTGTGAAATGAACTAATTAGAACTTGCCAAATGAACTAATTAGAACTTGCCAAATGAACTAATTAGACCTTGCCAAATGAACTAATTAGAACTTGTCAAATGAACTAATTAGAACTTGTGAAATGAACTAATTAGAACTTGCCAAATGAACTAATTAGAACTTGCCAAATGAACTAATTAGACCTTGCCAAATGAACTAATTAGAACTTGTCAAATGAACTAATTAGAACTTGTGAAATGAACTAATTAGAACTTGCCAAATGAACGAATTAGAACTTGTCAAATGAACTAATTAGACCTTGCCAAATGAACTAATTAGACCTTGCCAAATGAACTAATTAGAACTTGTCAAATGAACTAATTAGAACTTGCCAAATGAACTAATTAGACCTTGCCAAATTAACTAATTAGAACTTGTCAAATGTCATTAACCAACATGAAAGTGAGTATAGGTGATATTTTTATCTGGAAGTGTTCATTCTTAAGGCCCGTTTACACTTGCAATTCTTGTTGCGATTTATCTGCCTCGTCCCCAGTCGCTTGCTATCAAACAATTAATTAGGAAAAGACGAAAGTTAATTTCCTTTGCGCGCTCGTCCTTAGTTGCGGGCGTGCGCCTATAGGCGTGCGTCTTTATCGGGCTTGCAGTGCACGCGCTGATCTATATATTACCGATATTTAAATTTGATCTATATAGAGGAGCCTGCGGAGGAGGCAGGCGATTTATAGTGTGAGTTTCCACTTGTGATGGATGTGAACGAGTAGATGAGTTGTTCTACGTGTATGTAACCTCATCTGAACAACTTATCCACACGATTACATGAGGAAAATCGCAGCAAAAATTGCAAGTGGAAACGATGCAAGCGGTAGTGATACAACATTGTAAGAAACGTCGACTTTTATTTCAAGTAAATATTCAATATTTTACCGAGGATTAGTGCTTTGTAGAGTTCAACAACGCTTAATACCTGCAGAAATGTCATGAATGCCCTACACCAGTTATCACCGAGCCTGCAGTGAGTATAACTTAGTGTACACAGTGGTTTTGTGCTTCACATACTTCATGTATTTACAGTACAAAGGGCTTTTGTCAAACGTAATTAATGTGAGATGACGTCACCCACCAGAGACTATGGTAATTAAGAACTATACGAGCAGTTAATGAGAGTTTTAGATTATCATTGAATTAGGTAAAAATTATAGGACTAATTACAAGCTGAATATGATCACCATGCAGGATAGTTATGCACATTACGACTTAATATTGATCTAACATCTGCAGTAAAGCGCAGAGCATCCAACATTGGTAAAATATTTAACAGTGCTGTATCTGATGGATCTGCGAACCAAGATTTTATAGGAATCGCATTATCTAAATATAAAAAACCTGCGTTATATATGACTGCAAGCATGATATGTTATCACAGTTTGTACAAACTACAAACACAGTGAACATCATTGTCTACATGTTGTTTAAGACTGCAACTGAGCTTGATCATAACTGTCTCACTAACTGTGGACTGGTGTACAATCTGATATTTCAAAAGTTCCATGAATTGTACTACATATTAAGACTTCCTTTCTGTTAAACCTGACTACCTTAAGTACATTTATTAAATACTCGCTTATTATTAATTGCATCAAAGTTAGGAGAACAACCACACATACAGTACGCTGTGTTAGGTTTTAAAATTTCCACCAGTCTTAAAACAGACTAACTACATGATGACCGTCTATATTCTGTAACAGAACACTCTATCATGTTGTATTTTATCCAGATAAAAATTTTTATCCAGATAAAAATTTTTATCCATATAAATATCCAGATTTGGGGTAACAGAGATTTATAATATTTCAAGTTATTAACCCACTATATGTAACCACAGTTAATAAAATAGGATTAAATCCTATTTTATTAACTGTGATGTAACCTTGCATATTATTTATTGGAATTTTTTATTATTTGAAAGTTCTATACAATGCTGGACTACTGATTTAAATATACACTATTTTGGCAATTCTTTATAGGTATTAACAATATACAGGCCTAATCCTTTCTGGGGGCACTTGTGAGAAAGATTGCCTGAATTTGTAATGGAGGATTGTAATAAAATGACCTGAATTTAATATATCTCCCAATATACAGTAGTTGCCCACATTTTGTTGATTCATTCCAGCATTTCCCTGAATTTCTCCTTGGTTCATAATTTTTTATGGAGGCAGTTGCGTACGCCTGTTAACATATGCAAGCAAAAAAGCTTATAGAGGATGGACAAAATTTGGCAATTTCTATATTGCAAGAACTCTCTGAAATCTTTATAGGATTAGCTTTTTGGCAATGTGAATTTACTAATTTATTTATTTAGAATATATGACCGTGAAAGTTTTGGAAAAACTGATTTCAAGGTGTGTACAACATTCGTATTCCAATATCTTGAGATTTCAAAATACTGCACAAGTTTCTTCTTTTTTTTGGATAAAAATTATTTTCCATCAGTGTTTGCAGTGTTGTAATGTCCCTGACACCATTACAATGACCTGGCTGCCTATTGTAAGTCAAGGAAAGTAAAAAAGTGATACCTTTATTATTCATATATGCTCCAGGAGAATTATCCAGTATAAAAATGCTTGATAAATCCTCATTGATAATGGAGAGATCTTTAATATATGTCCCAAAATGTAAGGTGCAATGCTAGAAAGGAAATTAAACATTGTCTTTTGTTTATTTACAACTCTTGACTGTTTTTTGCTTGGGAACGTTTTTTGTACTTGGTTGTAGTGTACCTATACGCCTTTCAAATAAACCACAAACCCAGTACTTCCTACATGAGTTACACAATTAGTCATGCACATTGAACTATAAATAAACTGGAAGGCTAACTCAGGGGGGGGAATTGAAGCCAGTGCATTTTAGTTTTTCTGAGTTATGAGCAGAAATACTCAACACTGAACGTTGGGCTATATATCAAATTGAAGCTATTGAAAAACTCTATTTGGTGTAGAAATTTCAAGACTTTAGCTAAAAGGGAAATATTGAAAAACTACAAACATAATTACCGATAATTTGCCGTTTTGCAGTTGTTTTTGTATTTTTTAAAGATTTTTCTTTTCGCTGAAGTCTTGAAATTTCCTCACCGAATAGCAATTTTCAATAGCTTCAATTTGATATATAGCCCGACGTTTGGGGTCAAGTATTTCTGCTCATAACTCAGAAAAACTATTCTGGCTTCATCAAATCATAGGCCTTCATCATAGCAGTTAGCCTTCCAGTTTATTTATAGTTCAATGGTCATGCATCAATGACTCAGAATATACACAGGAACAAAGAACACATTTTCACTTACATGTCTGAAATATCTTCTAGTAAAAAATCCCTTATTATTATCAATTTTATCTGTCACAGCCATTCCATATCTCTGGAAAGAATCAGTTCTTGATATTAATTTCTGCCCAAAGCATGATGCAGTCTAAGCAAAATGTTCCAGTGCACAAGATTGGTACAGTATGTATGATAAAACTTACCTCTAAACTTGCTGTAAAAACTACCAAGTCAAACCATTGACAAACCTGAAATGGCATTTTAAAAATCAGAAAAAATCACGGCACACTAGGGGCGATACCAAATATTAATTTCAATACCACTTGAGTCTGCGATATGTTTGGTCAGCATTTATAAAAAACAACGACATTTTGCACTGTATGCAATATTTCACAAATAATGTAGGGCTATATGAACTCATATTTTCAACATGAATTATGAATAAGGATAGACTATAGTTCATGATCACTTTTATTAAACTTGATGACGTCATTGCTGTTTTATAATATTGTGACATCATCATTTATTAAATTGAAGTATATTTCTATAGAATAGATTTCCTATAAGAATTGTTAAGGAAGTTGCATTTTTCTACGGGAATTTTCTGTAAGGTGCTAGGCAATCTTAGAAGTTTGTGGGCACAACATCAAACTTGTAGATAATGACACAGTGCTGATGTATAGATTATTTCATTGTAGTATAAATTATATAGAAATTAAGGAATGAAGCCACTTACCAGCCCTAAGAAAAAGTCAAGATGTGGTCTTTTATGAACAAGAAATCTCACTGTCTGATGCTCAACTGTGACCTGGCAAAGAATAATAAAATGTTAACAGTTATATGGTACTATATAGCAGAATGGAGATGTTAATTTAATATATACATACCCGTAAAACAAAATCTGGTGGCATATTGGGATAAAGTGATTTTCGACCAACCCTTTAATAAAGTAGAATTGTATTAATTAAAGCCAATGTGAAGACAACTACATATTCATGAAACTGAATACGGTTTGCAATGCAAATTTTTGTCTTTTTTCAAGTTAATTATTGGCAGTGTTAACAACGTACCCATCTCGTTGCGAATGTATTAGCGTTTCATCCAAATCTAAGACAAATATCTTTCTTCTTACTAGTCCTAAAAATGATCACATTTTTTAAATGGGTGAGCAAAAAAGGAAATTTTAATATTATACAATAAGAATTTGTCACATTTAAGCCACATCTGTAATATTAACTCATTAAAACTGCAATGCACCCAACTGCACCTTACGATATTCAGTGCCGTAGCCAGAACGATAATTGGGGGGGGGGGGCACATATTCATATATTCGTGTTCTGCTTTATTAATTTATTTTGAAATCAATTGTTTTTATGATATGTAAACACGAGTATATGAATATGTGCCCCCCCCCAATTATCATTCTGGCTACGGCACTGACGATATTGTTATATAATTAGTGTCAAAATTCAATTTTTCTGTTTTCCAATTCATGGACAAAAGTGTATCACGTGCTGGTCCGCAAAACGCTGTGTTTACTGCATTGACCTGGCAATGAGGCAACCAGTCCATAAAGAACTTTTATTGACTGGTCAACAATAGAATGGGTACAGTGCACATGCAGGAACTTCACGGTACCGTGAAGTTCCAAAGTTCATTTTATTAAATTTTTTTATTAAACATTTATCAGCATTTTGGTTTCAAAGTTCACTCCAATAACCAGTGAATTATTCATACTTTGACACTCATATACTATATAACAAAACACTTATTTACTGAGACCTCGGGGAAGCAGTGTGTTTTGTGGCTTCATTAACCACCGTTGCGGCCCTCTGCTTCGCCTCGGGTCTCAGTAAATAAGTGATAATTATGTCACCATGTTTTATGCCAAATGATTGATACTTACGTAGTCTTTGCTGTGACAATGGAGATAATTCAAATGTGGAATATCTTATTGTTTGATGCTCTATAACCTAAAGGAATAATATTTATAATGTAAGATACTGTATTAAATACTAATTGTTATATTAATCATTAACAAAATAATTAATATCAATTATTATTTCACACCCTATATACAACTAAATACGTCGTTTAAAATATTCATTGATACAAAATGTAATTACAAAACGGTTTTGTTATGCATGGCAAGTTACAGCTGTAAACAAGTCAAATTTTTGTATTTTTAATAACCGATGCTCAAATGTTGCATAAACACCGCAACATTGCATCAAAAACAGTATTAAACAACAAGTATTATATGTTATTAAAAATATATTGCTTAAATAAACAAAACTCACTTCGCAATTGCAATACATATGAATTTCCAACTAATTGAAATAGTTTTAATTGGACTTACTGTTCTCATATTTCGCTTGAGTACATACATAAGCAATGTCCATAATTTCACAAAAATTGTCATAATTCTGCGACAGTTAGGCAGTGGAATTATTTCTTTTAAGCTCTTCAAAGCCATAATGAGCTCCATACGACATTTGCATGAGAGAAAATAAGGTATTTTGACTTTATTTGGCGCGTTCTCTTCCAACTTTTGAAGAAATACTGAACAAGAAGTGCATTCATAATTTCATAGCGTGCTTCCACTTGCATACATTTCGTTTTCAAAACCGCGCAGCAAAAATGTCCCGAGTACTATTGCTGGTAGCCATGGAAACTGTAAACAAATGAAGTGAATTTTGTGAAAAAGACAAATATTGTTGTCAAATTTTGTTGAAAATGTCAGATTTTGACGACGAAGAAGGTGTAGATGAACCTGTTTTATACGATGATGATGAGGAAGACGATGCAGACGAAGAAGTGAGTGGAAAGTGGCAACGCTCTTGCCTTCTTGGCTTCTTGTTTACGTGGTTCAAAGCATCTAGATTTCTTTCTTTTGTGGAAAACACCACGTTAGTTTGTTTCATATAAAATTTTCGACCTGTAAGTGTGGATCTTCATCAGTGTGAATAATATGATGAAGATCTGGGATCGAAATATTTGCAGAATTAACTGATAAGCATGGTGTTTCTTTTTTTATAAAATATTTCAATTAAATGGTACAAAATTGGTACTTTACAGTTTAGTGTGGGATTCAAGTGATGGTGTGTATTGTAATGGTGTGTGTGTGTCAGAAATACTGATACAGAAGCATGGCCTGTCAGTGTCAGACAATGTACCAATTAATAGATCAATAAATGAAAAAGCCATTTTTATAATTTAGAAAGTTCCTGAGAATCCATTGACAGAAGAAGTGCTAGCCGAGTCGTTGTCATTGTTGTGTAAGACTGGAAATGGCTTGGCTCATGCTTATGTGCGTTTGGATGTACATGATAGGTAATGCAAAGTTTCTCCATGCAAACTTATTACTGTGATCTGTATCATTTGTACCTAATTTGTAAAAAGATCACTAAATTCAGTGGTGTAGCCAGGCCGACAATTTAGTCCCACTATGCAAATTCAAAATTATTATTTATTTATTTAGAAATTGATTGTTTTCACTGTCAATGAACACAAAAATATTTGCATAGCAGGACTAAATCACACAAAACGTACTCCAAATAAAAACATCTTGTGTGCTCAAAATTGAAACATGTATAAAAACTCAGATCTTGAGTGCACAAGATGTATTCAGAGTATTTTTTTTCTTTATGTTTCAGAGATATGACTGACATAAGTATATTAAACTGCTTCATCCATCTCAGATATGTAGTAAGTAATTAATATTGCAGACAGAGAAGAAATTGAAACTTGCTGATCATGTACCTCTTGTAGATGACAATTAAAGCAAAAACCCAAACTCAATGAGTGAATTTGCATATACCTTGAGCCAGTATAATGAGCCACTATCCGGTTGCATGATTATTTGGCTATTTTAAAGCTTTATCTGCTCTCAAGCATATCAGCCTTTTCCAAAAAAAGATCACAGTGCATTCTGAGATTGTTTGAAGGGACAAAATATATGGTGACAGGCGTCAAATATGTGAAAGATTAGAAGTATCTAGTACTATCAAGTATCAACTTTTTAGACAACCAAAAATGAAATATCTAAACTTTTAATTTAAATGTGTGCTGCCATATTTCTTGTCCCTCCAACATGGGATTTGCACGACTAGACCCAGGACTTTGGGAAATCCAGTATCCCCTTAAGCCTTAGTATCCCCTAACCAGTACTCCGTTTTGTATGAAAGTGCTAATTGGAAATTAATTTAATAAATTTTAGGACATCAGTGGCAATCAACTAAAAGACATATCTTCATTAAGTTGTCTCACTCACCTGTTGACATTAAAAGCTGATAAGAACCAACTCACATCTGCAAGATTGGACAAAGTATGCATTTTTTTCAAATATATTGCTCTTCATGTTTTAAAGTGCAAAACATTCACCTTTTGATGAGTAAAATTATGTGGTGTTACCGTTTTAAACAGTGTAAAGTAACGAAGTAGGGTGCAGTGGGGCGTATTACAGCTTGTTAATAATCTTGCTAATTAATTACTAATTAGTAATATTAACTACCACTAACTGCTAATTAGTAACATTGCCAAATTCGTGTTAATAATGTTGCTAATTAATTACTGATTAGTAATATTAACTACCACTAACTGCTAATTAGTAACATTACCGTTAATAATCTTGCTTTATGTTTCCACTAGTTACCATATCTTCAGATTGCCAACTTTGCCAACAACAAGATTGAGGACACGAAAGGCATTGAACATCCATTGTTGGAAACCCTGAATCTTTCTTGTACGTATCAAACTCTTTTTTCACAATCAAGAAATTTTCTCATGTTTTGCGCCGCGTGATTCTCTTTGATCTTGACCTGAATCCCGTGGCGGAACACCTAATTATAACCAAATCTTAAATGGTAGGACGATTTCTTTGCGTTGTAGTTAATAATATTTATGAAGTGACGGACTTCGATCCAGCTGCATTGTCACGACTCACCACTCTGGAACTTCGCAATAACAAACTGATAACAACGAATGGTATTGGAACGCTACCGAATCTACAAAATCTTTACTTGGTAAGAGATTAGGACTAACCAGTTTATGGGTGCATGCGCAGTCATCAGGTAAAGCCTCTTTCACTTCGAAGATCGTGAATTCGATTGTCGTTGTTGACTCATGACACTTATGTGAAACAAGAACGTTGTGTTGAAAGTCGTGGATTTTCTCCCGTTTCCTCCCACAGGGAATGTTCGTGGGATAAATCCCAGCCGGACTAACTCTTCCAGTCGTCCGCCGTGCTACGTGATGAAACATGATGATTAACACTCCTCCTTTCCGATATAAAATATCTAAAATTCTGTATTATCACCTAGGCTGCAAACTCACTAAAATTCCTGGAAAATTTGGATCGAATGCAGCACCTTGTGTCTATTCATTTACGTGACAACCAAATTGAGAAACTGGATGGTTTTTCAGCGAACATGAAATTTGTTCAGTACTTGAATTTCAGGTGAAATACATGAAACATAAACAATTTCTGTTTAAGTGACAAGCCATTAATCTCTGGTAACTCCATGCAAGCAGACAATATCATCCATCACTTTCTCTCTGCTCTGTTCATCTTGTCTTAACTATTGCGATCTGTGATGCTCCTTCACTATCTACTTTCTCCGCTGTTTTCATTTACATCATTTCTTAATAAATTAATTTTCCATCTCTTGTCCTTTTTATTATCTTGCCAAGCAATGCCTTCCATCGCTTTTTTTCGTTGCCTGGAAAGTGTAGTAATGTTCCTCGGATCCTAGCTGAATTTGCCTGTTTCAAATCTTCCTCAAAAATGCTTAAAAACAACGGAAAATTCAACAAAGTATACTAGACAGTAACTTGCAATCAGGCCTATAAATAAAATAGAGCCTGATCTCAGGTTAACTAAACAGTATTTATGCTACATGTTTCAACTGACAGATAAGGGAGTATGATATAATGATTCCTTAACTCCATAATGTAGGTGTGAAAAATTGAAAATGTTCTTCAATTTTCTTGTTAAGGCAAGTGTACCTCAGGATCCCACTTTTCCCATTCCGTACCTTTTAAGCTATTTTGTATCCATTCTACCGTTTCATTATGCTCTTCTCACGCAATATTTCTTCACTTCTCTCATCAACTAATGAGATTACAATAAAATACGTTTCACATCTGCACATTATCTGCCACTTCGTCCCTGTTAAAATATATTTGGGAACCATCGAACTGACAACCTATATGCAATTCGTTTTAGAGGAAATAATATATCTGACATAAAAGAAGTTCAGAAGCTTAAATGCCTTCCATTATTACGAGCTCTTGTGTTAATGGGTAAGTGGATATCATCGCCATCCTCCTGGTTCAAGTTCCAACAAGTGTTATGAGATGATGCTCAATTTTGGAACTACTGCATGACACTTAACTAACTTAAGCCTATTTTCCACTAGGCGAATTTGTTCGCGCACAGCAAAAAACAAATCTTGGCAATGAATGTGATTGGTCAGCGAAAACATTCGTCGCGATAAAGTTGGATCAGTTTCTACTTTTTTACTGTTCGCGCGAACAAATTCGCCTGGTGGAAAATGAGCTTTAGAAGGGGCAAGAAAATGAAACTGTCAACTATTTCAACGATATCTATAATTTCTATTTATTTCCAAATACGTATAATGAAAAGAATTGTCATCCAAGCAAGTACTTAGTGAAAGCCATGTGTTATTTTCTGTTCCATAAGAGAACCCAGTAGCAGATGAAGACGACTATAGAATTGAGGTGCTCATCAGTTTACGACGCTTAGAAAGATTGGATAAAGATGATTACACTGAAGATGAAAGACAGGAGGCTGAGGAGGTATATCTTTCTCTTCCGAACTCATGTCAAGTATTAGTCTCCCGCGCATACCTACGCAGCGGTTTCTAGGCCCCGCGTGGCTGAGGAACCGCTCAGTAGATATGCGCAGATGCACAGGAGACTAGTCAAGTATCATCCTCGTTTCCAGGGCCTCTCGCCCTACCGGTACGCCCTGGGACACTGGCTTTAGTCGTCTAACCTAATTTTCAACGAGTGACCGAGCTCTGGGGACGAGAATAGTCAAGTATAGGCAATCCGTTTTTTGTCCAGTGTCACTGCAGGAGGAAACTGGTTCCTTGTCAGGAGGAAACTAGACAATCACATGTGTGATGAGGGTCTCCTAGGGAACAAGGGATATTTTGCAATAACGGGAAAGCTGAAAATCATAGCGAGGAACATGTAAGAAACATGGAGAAATCTTTTTTGTCAAGGCAACAAAGGAAAGCGGGAACTCAACTCATTTTAATATTATTTATATTGTGCATTTTTTGTTTTCAGATCCACGAGCAAAGAAGACAAGAGGCAGCCCTGGCGGTAAGTTAGATCATTACATGATTTTCTCTGCCACAGCCTGACGTTCTTTTGTAATGCAAGACGATGTTGTCGTGAACAAGAGACATTAATGATTCTATTTTTAGGACAACACGATGGAAGTAATAGCTGATGAAGATGATTAAAACAGCCGACGTTGACATGGAAAGGTTAAAACTGAACTTCTGTTCATCAAATGCTGTTTTAACAAAGATTTAACTGGATAATCTAATACAATAATTTGATGAGTGTGGATTAGATTTTTTTTTCTTGATGGTAGATTATACACCATTGGCATTGCAGATACTGCATGTAAATATTCTTTCGTATTGTGATTTGTGTAAACCTAGTTTAATTCTTGTTTGTACAATATAATTTGTCTCTTTCTTCCAAGTAAAAATAATTTATTTTTAAAATTCTCTAAAATATACATGTTTCTAAAACTCCTTTCATCGACTTCGCAACTTCCGTCTGCTTTGAGTAGAAACTTTAGGAGGTTTCCCTTTTTTCTTTGCTTTATAAAACTGCCTTTTATCACATTTCTTGCCAGTATGAACTCCTTTCACATGACATGCAACGTGAACCAATTTCAAGTTTTTCTTCGTGAACAAAAGATCATAAAAATATGGCCAGTTTACTTCACTGCCTTTTGGACATTTTTTCGCTACTTCAGCTAACGTTGGTAAAACTTCTCTGGATTTTTCAATGCTACAAGGATGGAAAAATGTTAATGCCACTATCATCACAGACAGATCAGTTTAACAATTGAAATTTCTGATAGAAAGGAAAGTGCTTCAAAATGTAGGCAAGTCCTGAAGATTATGGAATAAATAGATGTTATATTTTGAAAGACACTATATAGAGAGTAATTTCTTCCAAGGTTGGTATTTGCAATGCTGTATCATGATCAATTTCAATTTAGTGTGTGTTTATTACTACCAACTATTTAAATTCTGTGTGCAATGCGCAAACTACTTGGATCTTGGGATATAATGCGCATCCATGTCCTTTTAAAACAATCTGTGTGAAGTGTAATTGTTTATGTAGTGTGGTATCTCCTATCATGTGTTGTTGCTAATTTTCTGTCACTAAACACAGTATGAAGCGCCCACAGTCATTGGCTATCCACTGTTGCAGCATCCTTGCTACCTTTTTTATGTACTACTCTTGTATTTTATATAACTATATATGAGTTTTAATCTGTGATGAAGTTAATAAATCCAAATAACTTCAAACCTGATAGTCACTGCTGATCATGCATTTAGAAACCTATATTAATTGTTCCCAACCAATTAGCATTGAGTTCAACAAGAATTACATACTTACACATGATCTAGATTCCAAGTACTAAAAACAATCCTAGCTTCTTTGGATCCATATGGATTGATAGAATGACTTTCTGCACACAATTTTTTATCAAATTTTCCTTCACACTTAAACCAGCCAAGCTTATCACAGATTTGAACATCTTTCTTAATAGCAGAACGAGCAAAATATTCACCATTGTAATCATTTAAACGTAACTCTTGACGCAAAACATCCAAAAGTGAAAGGATATGTTGACCAGAACTCTGAAAATATTTCAAATAAAATTTTTAATCAGGAAGCTCTAGTCATTTAACTCATTTTATGTTGTTACTCAAAATGCTTTAAAATCATTTTAATGCAAATACTTAACCTGTTCTAACACATATTCCCTTGTTTTTTGATAGTAATTTCTAATCCTTGTCTTGGCACCATCTTTCATGACATCTTCTTTAGTCTCATATTTCTCAGGCAATCCATTAAACCAATCACTATCTTCTTGTCGAGTTTCAAGCTGTATTTTTGCATCAAGTGAAGAGATGTAATCTAGCAATGCTCTGTTCACAACTTCAGAATTCTCTCCACTCAAAAACTGCTTCACTTTTTCTGATATGTTGCATTGGCCTTCAGCAAGTTTCTTGAAAATTCTTTGGGTGAGTATTTGGAGCTGTACAAAGTCTTTCACAGAAAAAAATTAACAAGTTTAATTTTGAGAAAACATGTGTAGAAATAGATCTAGTTGTAAAAAATTCAGTTCAATTTTTAATTTAACATAGATAATTGCTTTATAAATACTTAATAAATTTACTGGTCTGCAGTTATATACAATGAATATTAAATACAATGCCAGTTCCAGTTCACCTCGCGCTGCAACGCTTGGTCGTCATACCTGCATCAAACCTCAGCAGCTTTAATTAAACCTACCCATTTCAAGTTTTTCTTTATAAGGAGCGCGAAATGTGAAGCATGTTTGTGGCGGTAAGCGTTGAAAATACTCTTCTGTGGAAACTTTAGTACCATCATCTAAATGTGGCTCAAAATCATCGGATATAATATTCAATCGCTTGGCAGCTTGCTTCTTTAGATCTTTCAAATCTACAGCTGTAATACCCAACCGTCCCACGCCATTAACTTCCTGTATTTTATATGGCTTGGTCGTATTTGTTCCCATGAGAGTTTTTAAACGCAATATTTTCAAAGCAAAGGGATAAACAATATTCAAATTGCGATGTTTGGAATATATCTGAAATTGGACCCAAAATTTTCCACTTCGCCAATGAAAATTTCAAATTTCCTCTTAAATATTTTCTTTTAGTACAAAAGTCCGTAAACAAAGCCTTTGTTTACATTTTTGTGTCCAAAATATTGAGCTTTATTCGACAACTATTTATATTTTCAAGCTTCTAGAGTATAATAAATGATCAAGAAACAACAATCAGGCTTTTCAAGAACTCAAAACATAGTTAAACTGTTTGTATCATAAAAAGTGGGCTCATTTGTGCACATGCGCAGATCGGACTGTAGATCACTTTAATAGAAATACTATTTCTGTGAACTATGGTACAAGGTATTTAATGTACGACCTTAATTGTTGGAAACAACCAGCAATCATTGTACAGTATGTAACGATATTATTTGTTGGTTCATCACACAACTGTTCCTTCATAAGGTACATCATCTTTTGGTAGAGAATTGCCGAGGGTGCAGAATAATTGGCTCCCATATGACTTGCCGAGTGAATATCTTTATAAAGAAATCTTATTTGCCAGGGCTCTACCCTGGTTCCAGAGGCTCTTTGCGAGGTGAAAGAAACGAGATCTCGACTCTCGTTTCTTTCGCCTCGCAAAAAGCCTCTGGAACCAGGCTACCAGGACTCAAGCACTTCCTTTTCACGGGAAACCTTAGCCTTTCAAATAACGTTGTCCAGAGTCTGTCCTAGAGTTATTTCTCAAGCAAAAATTTATTTATTTCCATATTTCTGCATCTTTAGTGTATTTTTTTGTGATATAATCTTTAGAGATTCAACCTTTGATAGATTTTAAACAAGGCTCATTTCATGCTTAGTTTTATTGGATGTTCTACAAATATACAACTCTGACTGCTGTTTTAATATTATAATACCAGATTTACATATCAAAAGATTTACATCCCATATCCCGATTAGTAGAGCACTTGTGCTTGATTATAGATCAACACTCGAATAAAGTTATCATATATATATATAGGGGCCTTTAATATATATATATACGAATAACAAGAATTTGTTGTTTTGGAATTTGGAAGGTTTCAACACCCTGTCACCAGCCTTAGGTAGCTTGTTTTAAAGATGGAAAGCTAGCTCATTACTGGAAATCCTCTGCAATTCATTTTCAATCAACGTTTGAATATTGTATCAGCTGTAAATTAGCCTCCTCCGCAATGTCATGGAACAACGTGTAAATTGCAACAGTTGCTTAGCTACGGAACGTCAATTTCAAAACAAAGTTATTTGATATGTTTGTAGTTTCCTTGGAATTTGATCCTGTGTTAAAATGAAAGCTTCACAACTTCATTTGGTTACGAAATTTCGATAACGAAGTGCGAGGATCTTCACCGTAGGCTAGATAGTTTGGGAACGCATCGAGAATCGTGCTGTAACATTTACAGTCATTCCGAACGCCAAATCGTCGGTATTTTCCAAACCGGAGGATTTCGTCGTAGATGAACCGGTTAGCAGCTGGTTGTCGTGAAATGTAAAGTTTGATATAAAAATTATGCAAGCGGACAATGCCACCACTAGCTCTACGTGATATGCCCCAAACTCGGTAAGATTTCCTCACTTTCTTTCGTAAGGACTGTTTTTAGTGTTCAGTTCTAGACTATAATATATAAATATCATCAAATAGCACTTGGTTGTGTTGTATCAGAATAGCAGGTGATTATTTAATATATATATAAATTATCATTTAATACTTCGAGGCTTTAATACGATCTCAAACTACAAATGTAAGTGATGTCCGTGCCTGTTTCCCAAGCGAAACTTTAATAAAGCTTTCAATATTTAGTCCTGTACATCTCACGTGCGAAGCATAGATATCTTGGTGCGAAGTTATTCATGCCTGGATATAGCCTGCATTGGGCTGCTATGCAGACAAATTAAAGGTTTTGTCCATGACCCAGTCAGTACCTTAATTTATCTTTTGTCTTCACGTAGCAATCTTATTAAACATGCATTGCAATAGTCGAGCATTACACTTACACATATATTGTAAGACTTATTGTTTGCAGGAAATATAACATCTGTAATAAACCAGTTCCATTTTTTTCTTTCAGCTCACAAGAATTTGAAGTGGATGTTGAAAGACAATCAGTTGGAGATAAAAATACTGCCAAAGAAGTACCTACCCTTGTTCTAACTGTACCAAATGATAAAGATTCGTCAAGTAACTCCAAATTCCCTGCGAAAGATGGCAAACAATTTCTTCCTGTAAGGATATTTTCGATGAGTGTTTGGTCGTAGCTACCTACAAGAAAGTTCACAACCAGTATTAAGAACATGTTTTTTCTTTTTTCTACCAGCTCCCGTCATCCAAGTATCGCTATACAAAATGGCATGACATTGATCACATGGAAGTCAAAGGAAATATGTTAAGATCACCGAGAATCAGGAGAGGTATGTCTGTCAATGACCAGCAGAATCTTAGCGTAACTGAGGCGTTTTCACTGCTCAGAGTTAGATTTAAACGTCTTTTCCTGGGAGGCTTTGGAATTGATGTAGTCATGTAGAAAAACAACACAAGTATTTAAGACGTTTTCGATCCTTATAAAGAGCTGTTAAGCCTCGTCCAACACGAAGCAAGGAATAAAACAATATTTTCATCACTGACTCAACAGTGATCAGACCTTCAAGACAGATCAACGTGTTCCATTGTTGAGAGGGCAGGATCATTTCAAAATGATCCATGAAAGGCCTGCAACACAATCACGCTATGGATTGTCGTTGATGTGAAATGGCAACAGCACATGACAAACGAGTGCTTATACCTCCCAAAATTAGAGGTGCACCGGATGGACATTGTTTGGGGTACCCTAAAGAACTTGTCCTTGACTTTTATATTTCAGCGCCCAATGGCTACAATGTATCTACAATACAAGATGAAGAGACATCATCTCAGTGGAAGCGACGAAAAAGGTTGAGCTATCAAAATAAACTGGAATGTTGGGAGACATGTGAGGTAACTATATAGCACACATACTAATTGGAATCCTTACTGGAGCTCTAGGGAGAACAGTTCTGATAGAGCTACTATAACGCACCCTATAGAGTTTGGCAAATACTGTGTCCATGACAGCGTTGATTAACAATAGACTTTTAACAAAGACGACGATAAGAACATTCATTCATGTCCCAAGTACGTTATTTATGTCATGTCAACCCATTTAAATGAATGTGCCAACCTCTCAAGACGACGCAAACGATTTATTTAAGAAGCAAACAGAGGCAAATAAACGGCGACGCGCAACAGTAAAAACAAACTCCTTTAAATGATTGTTAAGAACCCTTGTGAAAATTTAATACAGTTTGAAGAGGTTAAGACGGGGTTAGGCTTGAGAATAGTTCTGCACAGTAAATAATTTAATTTGCTGAGTACCATATCTCGCAGCTGCAAATGCCGGTGTTTGAACACCCGTGCAATATTTATTTTTTTCTAAAATATCGAATCTCATGTATCGTGCCAATCATTTCAAAATTTATGTAAAATTTATGTATATTTCTAGGCTGTAAATCTCTCATTCCAAGAGCTAGGTCATTCTTTTCAAATAAAACAATTTCTCGCCGTTCTTCAAAAACTTATACGCTGCGAAAGTCTTCAATTAATGGACAATGGATTGACTGATCTTAGCAGTATCTATTTACCAAGGTTTGTATCAGTTTTCTTCATTATTATTGATGAAAATGTTAACATCGTGTTACCTCATGGTTTGAACTTATCGAGTCAACTGGGGAGGGCACATCTTTTTTAATATACTTTTACATTGGAGTGAATTGAAGGATCTCTTTATTTTTAGGTGCAAGTACCTTTGTCTTCAACGGAATTATCTATCTAATCTTAAGGTGAGTTTTTATTTAAAGGAGTAAGCTAGAGACGGCTCATCGGTCGTAGTATAAAGTCGAGAGACAGATTCTGGACGAACAAAGAAAAGATAGTTGGAGTTTGATAATCGGACCAGTATGATTGGTAGCTTGTTGTAGACATCACTTGCATGACATAGCCAGAGTACAAATCCCTCAGCAGTCATATCGTTTCCTGCGTGCATCGTCACTTGGAAGGCTTATATAGGTCATATCATTTTCGTTAGCAGTTTATATATAGCAAGCCATACGGTTACTTTAACTATACAATTTCTATCATTCTAGAAACTTCCTAAAGCACCAATGCTAGAACATCTTTCATTGCAACAAAACAATATCACATCCTTGGAGGGATTAAGCATTCTCAGGAGAACAACGATCATCTCATTAACATTACGAGACAATCCAATTGAATTAGATCCATACTATCGAAAAAGGTAATTTTACCATTATCACCGAATTATCAACACCGTCACCACTTGTCATTACCATCATCACCACCACCATCGTCATAATCACCACTACCTCACCATTAAAATTGTTTCGTTTGCTGTCCATTGATTTTATCGTATACTCATCTGGCTTCCAGTCCACCACACTGCTCCCCACATCTTCACCGTAACCCTGGCAGGGAGCTGGATACCACTTGCCCAAGGTGGACTCCCAGGCTAGCGGAGGGAAGGAGGCACCTTACATCTCCATTGTGATTTATCCCTTGTGAGACAAACCACCCGCTGCCCTAAATAAGAGAGCTATCACGAATTTGCCCTCAACAAATTTTGTTATTTCATTTTCAGAGTATTTGAGTTAATTCCAAGCCTGCAAGTATTGGATGACATACCCAGACTGGAGGAAGACTTGAGAGAACAGCCAAGTAGTACGTGTTGTATTTCATGAACAACGAGAGAATTGTTCTGCTCATAGCAGTTTCTAACACCTGTATACTGCCTGAATCGTCGAATTGCTCAAGGAGCGAAGCTGAACGCCTTGAAAGAGTAGTGTTTGGTCGAAGGAGCTAAACTGAAAACCTGCAAGACAGTCATTTTGAAATCTCCTGTACAATCCTGAATCTACTGTATAATACAAAGCCTCGACTGCATATTTTCATGGAAATTATCTCAACACTCGTCACAATGTATGTGAAGAAAGGATATTTTGATCGCACTTAATGCCCATATCAGTCAACTGATCTTTGGATCTCGACAGGGGTGACACTCCCTAAATTCTTGGTCATGTTGCCTACCATATTCCCACCGAATCCCACGCTAACCAGGCTCTCATGTGTATATAATAATCATAGAACAAACATTCCGCTGGCGGTCTTAAAACGTATTTTATTTATGTAAATACAACAATTTTTATAAACTATATATTCAGCATTTCATCTGTCGACAAAAATATTTACCTTATTTAAAATAATTACATATCTTAGGACGCTTTCCATGAACACGGCCAAGAACAGTCAGATCGATTAAATTATTAAATGAAATACAAAACGTTGGGGTACTGATGTGACCAGAATATTTGGATCAAAATTAGGAGGTCCATTTTAGGTAAGGCTACAAGGTATGGATGAGAGGAGGATTTCAAGATAGTTCAAAATTCAGAGTTCGCTTTAGTTTAGGGTCAATGTTAGGTTATTGTTATACGTGCTTTGTGTTGATTCTTTCATGTTTAAATGATTTTGAAAAATAGTCGCCATCTTGAAAACCTCCCTCTCGTCCATCGCCTTTGGCAACGACTGTCCATTTTGGCCAGATGTCCGAAAAACTTTGCCCAAATCTCCCAAGAAATCCTGATGAGAGCGCGGTCTGACCATGACAATGTAAAACACACTAACGTTGCGTTTACAATGTAACGGACAGCTTTGCGTAGCGACGTGAAAAACACTTTTAGGAACGCTATTTTCAGAGGAATTTTTGCAACAGAAAGTGATGTTGTTTCGCTCAGCTTCTGAAAGTTGTACATTCCGTATCGGATAGGTGGTTTTTCGCGCCGCTAGGGAAAGCTATCTGGTATAGTGGAAACGTAGCCTAAAATGCATTTAGAATGCAACATTAATAAATTACATGATATAAAGACATAATCAAATCTCGTACGTTTCCTTCACACTAGTGGTCCTGTTTTCATATTGTCCAGGAAGAACATGCTTCATGACTGCGCTCGCGTGATGACTGCTAGAGCCATGTGTATGATAAACATTCCTATCCACAGTCTTCATAAATTTACTCAGTTTCTGATATTCAATAAAATGCTTTATTACCATAAACATGATGTGCGGCAACACAGAACATTTTCTTCCATAGCAATCGTTCCGCTTCTTCTTTCGCCAAAACTTCGGCCATCGCTGCACATCGTCGCCACAACGTCGCTCGCCGTTCGGCAGTCTCCGTAGCCGAACTCTCGGCAACATTTTCTGATAACTGCAGTTGGCTCTCTTCTTTAGCGATTTCAATGTAGCTCTGTTGGGGGTGAGGAAGAATGAGAAAGTTACGAATGGAATACAATTACAATACAATCTAGTATAAAACAAAATATAAAATTGGAATACACAATCAACACAAAATGAATACACTACAAAACAGTAAAATACAATAGTATTCAATAGTATTTAATAAACTCTGTGCAAGGTTACTATCTATATAGATACCTGAACAAAATTTGTTTCATCTTCGGCGAGTGTTTGTAACTTTCTATTATAACTCGCCCGACGATCTGCTAGCGCATGCGCAGTGTCATTTCCAAGTGCCCTAGTCTCAGTCTGCTGTCGTTCAGCCTCCACTCCAGACACAAACATTTCATCTGGCATCGGCGGATGATACTTACTGCGTATGAACGTGAGGCTAGGCAGAGGAGCGCTCAGTAATTTCGGGGACTTGGGCGCTAATGTGACGTCACACACATCGGCATCATCAAAGGAATTGCAACGCGATATTTTGACGTGAATAATATTGCTCTAAAAGAAAATGAATGTTGATGACATATTTAATGCTTGAACCTGAGTAGATGTCCAATGAATAAAGTAATATTGGGAATTACTAGTCAACAGCACACTGTTTACTGATACTGCTCCAGTTTTTCATAAACGTTCTAGTCGCATTTTCTATAAGTATGAAAACACCGCACGTTTTTCTCCCGAGACTACAGTTTCCTCCTGAAGTAACACTCGATCAATAAGAGATGATCCTTACTGGACCTCTAGGGAGAACAGTTTAGAACTGGTAGAGCTATCCAGTATAGATAAAGTTAGTTTAGTTTAGGTTTCCTCCTGCGGTATCACTGGATCAATAAGACATGATCCTTTTATTGGATCTCTAGGGAAAACAGTTCAGAACAGCTACTATCCAGCATCAATAAAGTTAGTTTATTTTAGCTTTTTTCATGTGAACTAACCTGAGTATCAGGCTCTATTTTACTATTTATTTATTTATAGGCCTGATCACAGGTTATACAGTATGTGGACAATCAAAGGTGGCTTTTATGTCAGCTCTAAGAAGAACAGTTTCGACGTTATATATAGTGTTATCGCAGGCGTATCCGGAGTATATCTTACAGTAAAATGCATTTCAGTCAACATCCTGTCTTCTTCCGCTTTCGTTCGTAATACAGGACCACGATCTAAAGGAAAAGTCATCTATTGGTGAAAAGTTTTATAGGAAAACAACTATTCCGAAAAAAATGTCACCTTGAAATTCAACATGTGACCTATACAAAAAGACTGTAGCGTTGCAAAAAAATCCTCCCGCAAAATACCGCAGGCTATTGAGAATTTAACAAGAACAAATTACACCGCCACACAGCGACTGAGCATTCTCAGTATCGTAAATATTAATTAAAGCGTCTTTATTATAATTGAGCAACCCACTATTGAAGTTCGCTAAGCTAATACTATACGATCTCAATCAATCAGTTAATCGTAAACAGTTCCATACTCTGTCCTTATAAAGTAACTTGACTGATAATACACTGTTCTAGCAAATGGTATATCTTCAAAGTAATTAGTCCAGGATTGTAGGAACTTCTGGTCTTACGTTTCTCGCTGCGAACACATGATACGATAAGAGTCACTGAGTCAGTCGACTCGCGTGGGTTTTCTCCGGGTGCTTCGGTTTCCTCCCACAAGGAATATTGACAGAGTGGGTTGGGATTAGCCTCTAACTGACCCTTTCACTGCAGCTGTGATCTATGATCAGACACGAGTCTTGTGGCTGGCAGAAAGTCTTTGATTCCATCAAGTTGCATTCTTCGCAGTTCAGCTCTCAGCTGCGAGTAAGGATGATTAGCACCCCTCACTTCACTTCAACTAAGCTCTGGCTTGCTACACGTTGTCAAGCAAGGAGTTCAGTCACCTGCCTTTCAGTTTAATAAAATAATACAAACCTTTATCTCGCGAAGTGAAATTTAAAATACCATTTTCCAGATCTCTTTCTTTTTGCCGAAATATATCCTCAAGTGTGTGTAGCTCTTGCTTTTGTCCTCGAGACAACATCTTGGCTATCCTAAAAAAATACTGCAAGTTTTGGTTTGTGGAACACATCACGTCTATTTATTATTGCTCCGCTCCACAAGCCCATCATCAGGGCTAATGATTACATTATCAACCAATCATGACGACGATTACGGATAAGTCTTGTAATAAAAATACACTTGAATTTTTTCACAAACCCAACACATACTGTATATTATCGCCATGCAAATAACTTAGTAAAGAAATACGACAGTTTTATCTTTTCGCCTCACTTGTGTTCCAACTGCATGACCGATAAGTTAAAATAATTTCTAAGAGAGCAGCGGAATGATAGGGATACAACTACCTGATACAATTAAGGGCCTGACTAACTTCACGATGAACGGCCTTCGCTCGAAACATCGAAGTTCTCCTTGTATTTTTCAGGTCGATGTATCTCTACCAATCCAAATCTTTCTTATTATTGCCACGACCTACACTTGGCACACACCGTTCGTGATCGTCATTTATACTTTCAATTTCCTAGCGCCCAAACAGCAAAACTGCGAATCTGAAAATACACTTACTCATCAAAAGGCATCATGTCACGTTTAGTCTCGGTGTCAAAAGTTTTCAAATCTTGCTCAAGTGTGTTTCAACACTGGCTTCGAGATTAAGGTCTATTTTTGTAGAGAAACTCTGCCCACCTCTTTAAGTATGGGGGCGATCGACAGGTACTTATAAAATACCTGTTGTTAAAACACGCTGCAAGTCACGGAAATTGCTTCCCATATCTCTTAGAATTAAGAAGCATTGCATTCATTTATCAGAACTTCAAGTATTGCAACTCGAGGATATTGCGTTCCGACATAGCGAATAAAAGCTTCAGACCTATTTTCTTCAAACAATGTATTATTCAAAAGTTATCGTTTATCATCAGCGTTTAACGTCATAGCGATGTTTATCTGAACGATTTTAATATGGATACCTGCATGAGAAAAACAGCGGATATCATGACATTTTTCATCAACAGACGTTTTATATTGATATATTAAATATATAGGATCTATAGATGCTTAGGCAGTCGTTTGTAGAAGAGTCTTTTTTACCGAAGCACTAATTTTTCCCAACATACAAACGTTGTGCAGTTCTATGACTTCTAAAATCCGTTACATCATATTACTTTCCAACGATTGTAACGATGTAACCCACGCTATAACCACGCTATATATTGTGGTGTTATATACTCAGGTGAAGTTATATTTAGGTCAGGTAAAAAAGAACAAGTGGTTCGCGTCCCAACGCTTCCTTTTTCCTCGAGAAACATTTTTTTTACTTGGCTTAAGATGATCTCTGAGTGTGTCCGCACCGAGCAAGCTGAAAAATTGTTTGACCGCGGAGGAAATCGAGCCCGCGACTTTTGCTTTGTCCAGTGCTCTACCAACTGAGCTATGAGATCAAGTCGGTTCGAGTGGGTAATACTTCAGAACTCAATCTAGTTCCTACGATATCTTATGATAACATCGCGCAATCATTACATTCACGACTGACTTAACCTCGTAGCTCAGTTGGTTGAGCATTGGAGTAGCAAACCAAAGGTCACTCACTAATTCCCACCACAGTCAACCAAGTTTTCAGCTTGCCCGATGTAGTGGACACACTCAGAGAGATCATCTTAAAAAATAGTGACATAATATCAATAGTTGAACCAGGCA